>ML370864.1:31882-68679 GCA_005239525.1 Nicotiana knightiana
CCCCCCCCCAATTTTTTAATCAAAAAACTCCATTGGAGCCCGCCTGTCCCTCAAAATTTGTGTCTTCTCCGTATTTTAGCAAGCTAACACTGGATCCAAGGTGTTGTCGTGTAGTGGATCTCGTCTATCGCTTGTTTTGGCTCCCAAATCATCAGTTTTTCATATTTAAAAAAAGTTTAAATCGAGGTACTCCGAATTACTTTTTGGTAAAACTCATGTATATAAAATGCTTATTAGTTATTTTTTTTACTGTGGTCTATGTTTTTTTGTGATCGTTTTGTGATTTAATTAATTTTTTATTTTTTATCCGGATTAGTTTATTTATGTGCTAAAAAATTAGTAAAAAAGATATTATTATTTTATTAATAATTATTGTTATAGTGATGTTATTGTTGTACGTATATTAATATATGAATTCATTGTTGTTTAGTGCCCTTTAGTGTTATGTTGTGCCATTAATTATTATATAGTGTCCCTTAGTGTAGTAAAACTGATAATGAATTTTAGCTTATGGTAGTTGACTTTGTTTATGGCCATTTAGAGTAGTGTTACTTTAGTGCTCTTTAAGATTTCTTTGTATAGAATAAAAATTACGTGCTCTCCTTAACAAACTCGGATAGAGTACTCAATTATGAATTTAATGTAGTAGTATATAATTATCAAATATTAGATATGAATCATAAAATAATCATTTGCCAGGAAATTTGGGCAAAATATGCCAATTAACAAACAAATCGTTATGAATGAAATAAATTCAATATTATTTACTATTAAGTTTGTAGTGTATTTTATATGATTAATTATTGAATAGATCTTGATTACTTATGAAATTTTAATATATAATTCTGTTTTAGTTCGAAAATAACTTAAAAAAGATGATAGTTCAAACAAAACCATGCATGATTTTAGTAGAAAAATGTTGGAAACTAAAATATGAAATATTAATATTGAAAATTTATCAACCTAAGTATTTGTTATATGAATAATTACTAAATTATCTTTTTAGTTGTTGAAATTAATCATTTAATTCTCCGTTAACCCCAAAAATATCTGAAAAAAGATGATAGTTCAAACACAAACCCTCTCGAATTTTAGTCAACAAATATAAGAAAATAACATAAAAACAACAATATAGAAAATTTATCAAAATAAGTATATTTATATGAATACTTATTAATTATATCATGTATAGTTACGAAAATTAATTATTTAATTCTATTATACCTAAAAATAGCTGAGTAAGAAACAAACCTATAAAACAATAAACTAACATATCAAATAATATAAGAAACTAACATATAATTTAGAAAATGTATCAACCTAAGTAATAATATTGAAAATGTATCAACCTAAGTAATAATATAGGAAAAATATCGATTAAATATTAATATAAAAGATATTGCAATATATTTGAAGATGCTAAACAATTAAACAGAAAAATACTTTAATTAATATTCTTCAATTTACTGACATTGTCATGGAGGTTCCCCCCGTGCATTCGGGACCTGCATCTCGAGAGCTACTGTTGCTACAGGGCAACCGTAGGTCTTCACACATCTGGGATGGGCAGTGCCTGTCCCAGCATTCTGCCCCAGACGTATATACGATATGTGGGAGTTCATTAGGGACCACCCACTGCATCCCCGTATAGTTAGACGCCTTCAGTGTACAGGTTTCTACAGGATCATAGAGATCGGCCAGTTACAGTTCCACTGGGCTTTGATCACGACTATGATAGAGCGGTGGCGATCGGAGACGCACACATTTCATCTACCCATCATCGAGGCTACCATCACGCTTGAGGAGGTGGAGGTTCTTTTCGGGCTGCCTGTTGATGGTATACCTCTAGCTTACCCGCATGATCTTAGAGACTATACAAGAGTTGATTACCTTCATATGTTGCAGCAGCTCACTGGTTTCCAACTAATGGAGCCGACTACATTGAGTGGGTCCAGTCGATTGTAGTTGACCCCCGTTTAGCAGCATCTGGTGGCGATGGATGTGAAGATTATGGATAATTCACCACCAGAGTATATCGACCGGAAAATGATATTGTTGCTGATACTGATGTTTGGTGGTATACTGTTCCCGAAAACTTCGGGAAACCTAGTCAGCTAGAAATTTCTACATCATCTGGAGCGGCTAGATGATTTATCTGGTTACAACTGGGGTGCAACTGTTCTAGGTTACCTGTATAGGCAGATGTGTCGGGCATGCATGGCACCTAGAGAGATGTTGCCAGATTTTTACCGCTGTTGCAGGTGAAAACATAGTCAATTCTTTCAATGATTATAACATACAAAGTTAAAACTGCCCTAAATTTTACGTCTACAATCTATATTATGCTTGGGCCCGGGAGTGGTTCCTATAGTTCCAGCCACCTCTGCCACCGATAGCTCCGGATGCACCACCTCCACCGTTTCTCCCTTTAGCTTGGAGGTGGGTTGATAGGCGAGGCTATGCCCACGAGGTCGAGGCTCGACATATCTCCCTTATTATATGGATTTGTTAGATTTACTTGACGGCGTGTAGGTACATATATACTTACGTTTACTTGGACTGCCTTGATATATGTTGTGTTTACTTACGATTCTTTTGTTTAATAAATAGTTCGTATGGAGGCCATACAATGACGTGCTCATAGCTGATTTTCCAGATTATTACTCCCTGGCCGAGCTATGTGGAGCTCTTCGATCCTACTAATATGTCTTGATATATTCGAGCATCATGCCACCGAGCGAGTCCTTCGCCAGTTTGGTCGCCCGCAACTTGCACATATTTCGCCCACTTGGCACAAGACACATTACCAGCGGGATGATCATTGCCAGTTGACTAGACATACGTGGATTGGCTAGAGGCCTAGATCAAGGTTTTGGACCAAAGTTATGGCATGATTCACCACACCCTCCACCTAACCGTATGGAGGGCGAGCATAATTACATGGATTGGTATCGTAGTGTTACCCAACTTCTCGTTGGGTATCCCATTCCTCGCTGGTGGTCGGTACATTCCATATGCCGGGAGGCAAGAAGCACTAGTATGTTATTTATTATACTTTCTTATAACGTTAAATTATCCTTCCGTAATTAATATTTATACGTTTGAAGGCTATTGGCTCACACCAATTCTACCAGTTTGGAATGGAGATGCTACAACATACAGGCGAGGGAGCGGCAACTTTGCACGTGTTTGGTCGTCGGGTTACTGATCTTGCTGCTGGCATATTGAGACGTGCCCGAGAGGATGGGCACTTAGGATATGAGGCTGCTACCGCCCGATGAGTACCATCATGGGCCATTAGTGGAGCCTGAACATGGTATACGTGGCAGGCGCGATCAGAGAGGAAAGGGTGGCCTACGTGGTCGTGGTGGTCGGTGAGGACGGGGTCCCAAGCAAGGGGGTGTTGAGGCAACCCTGGAGGATATTAGAGATGACCAGCCAGGTGAACACCCTGAGCCAGACAATGCTCCTCATGATCTACCGTCATTCAGCCTTCAATTGTCAGTAAGGATTTCACAGGTGACCTCGTTAGCTCCATTGTTGATCGTGGGCATGATCATTACGCAGTAGGAGTGGGATAATATTTTCCTGATCGTCCAGAGCCACCGACAGTTGATGTTGATTGTCCAATATGAGAGGTGCATAGTGGGCGACGATTGAGTTATGGCTCATCATCAAGGGCTGCTGAGGATCTTTCACATACTTCATCTACTCCAGTGCACCTCGATGTTCCGATAGAGCATTGTGTCGCTACTTAAGCACAAGATTGTTTGTATTACTATTATTTCAATGTGTTTTTACGTTATAGATTATTCAGTAATATCTAAAGTGTTCATATTTTTTTAAAAATATCATCCTCGCCCGTCACGGAGACCACATTGTGCGATACTGACTTGCCGAAGACGGATGATCTTATTAGGAGTTCGCTGAGACCATGGTATGACCATTAAAACTTCTTGCTACCACGAACGTTAGTATTTTATATTTCATATGCTAAAGTATCTTATTATTCTGTAGGTTACTGTTGGCCCCTCAGCCGCTTCTACTGATCCTGCCCGCCTTACTGACGATCATGATGTAGTGCATTGATGAGCGTATGTCGTATATAAAATTCTAACTCGTACTCTGTCAAATAATAGTATAGAAATATGTCAAACCCACAGAGATTGGTTAACTATTCTACGGATGTTGCTTGTTTTAATTACTGTTTGAAAAAATCAGAAAGAGTTGAGTTGTAAATTAATTAACTAAAAATGCATGAATAGAGCAATAAAAAATATTTTTTTTTCACAAATATAATAAGAAAGTGTCGGGATCTTTATCACGACCCAGATTCTATAATAGGCCGCGAGGGCACCCAGCGTCGCCACTAGTCAAGCGAACAATGAACTAACCACGTGATTTATCTTTTTAATAAATTTTCAAGTAATTAAACTTTTTTTAATTTAAAAGAGTTAAGAAAAAAATACCAATTTAAAATAAATAAAACAAAAGCAACTGAGTGCAATCATAACTATGTATTAAACCAAAACCACAAGTCTACTAGTGTGTGCCAAGACCTGGTGTCACAAGAATATGGACTACTAGTAGAACATATAAAAGATTACTACTCTACTGTCTGAAATGAAATAGACAGTATAACAAAAGAAAGACTTCGGCTGCTGCAGAACAACTCGGAAGGCAGCTCAGCGTGTAGTCTCGTAATAGGGGTCAAGCGTGTGCTCCAGACTGATACCTAGATGCACCTGCCTCAAATCCTGCACATTAAGTGCATAAGTGTAGTGTGAGTACATAAACAACATGTACCAGTATTTATCCAGTCTAACCTCGAAGCGGTAGAAACGAGGGATCGACTTTGACACTTATTATGGGCTAACAATAATATGTCAAAATTATAATTAAGCATAGATTACATGAATAATACTGAAAACTCAATAACAGAAAATAGTAAATAATCCTTTCACAAATATAAACTCCCGAATTTATTTTCATCATTTAACAATTTACATCTCAAGTCAATGAAGCAATATCAATTATAAATGATTCCAAAGATTTATGATGCACAAATTATGCCGAGGTCGTACGACCCGATCCGACATAACATATTTAAATGTGCACTACCGAGGGTCGAATGACACAAACCATAGATGCATCTATCTGCTACCGATGCGTTCAGCCCACTCAACAAAAGAAAATACTATAAAGAAAACACAAATTCTCAATAACAGTCAAGTGTCCCATTCACAACTTCAAGTAAGTGAAATTTAACCTTTTGCAATTCCTTTATCAAATTTCAATATGACTTAAGCAATTAAGTTTACAAGTAAGGTACAAACATTGCAAGTATATCTAATGTGGGTCCTAGACTACCCGGACAATAACATAATTAGTAGCTACAGACGGACTCTCGTCACCTCGTGCCTACGTAGCCCCCAAAAATAGGAACACATATTAGTTAATTCACCTATGGGGTTAATTCCCTCTTACAAGGTTAGAAAAGAGACTTACCTCGTCTCAAAGCCTACTTCTCAGTCCAAGATTGTGCTCAAACATCAATTCGGTGCCAAACGACTCGAAACTAGTCAGATATTATATAAAATGATCAATGCATGTTAAAAAGTTCATATCCTAACTATCAAAGTGATTTCCCAAGCCTATTTGAAGAATCCCTAAAATTCACCCCCGGGCTCACGTGCCCAAATTCTGAAAATGTTTGAAGAAAGTTGTTACTCATAACCTCATGAACTCAAATATATGATTTTTACTAAATTCCATAACCAATTTCGTGGTTAAATCCCATTTTTATCAAAAACCTAGGTTTTTCATCTAACCCATAAATTCCACAAATTTACATGTTAAAATCTTAATCTATGTATTAAACTCACATTAGGTAGAAATTACTTACCCTCAACAACTAGGTTGAAATTCCCCTGTTTGAAGCTCCAACATCGCTCAAGTGTGTGAAAAATGGGAGGAAAATTCCCCTTCTTCGCTAATGCGGAAGAAGACTCGCATTCGTGAAGGCCTAAGCTGACTGGGCACGGGAAACGCGGAAAGTCTAACACGAATTCGAAGAGCAAAGTGTATTGGCCTTCCCCGACCCCATTTCCTGTACGCGAACGCGAGGGGGGGAGGGGAGGCTTCGCGAACGCGTAGGTCTAGGCTCACAAGGCTTTGCAAACGTATTAGCCTGACTACGAATGTGAAGGGAAATTGCCCGCTGCCCTCAAATTCTTCTTCATGAACGTGATGGCCCTCACGTGTCCGCGAAGAAGGAAACCATAACTGGAATATCTGGTTTCCTAAAATTAGCTCCGGGAGGTTCGAAACTTACCCGAGCCCCTCGAGACCCGTCCAACTACACCAACAAGTCTATAAAGATAATAGGGACCTGCTCGAACTCTTGAAATGCGTAAAACAACAACCAAACCAAGAATCACGCCACAAAACCAAATTGAATCAAAAATGAACTTCAAGTTTCCAAATCGCTCCGAACACGCCAAATCAAACATAAACTACTCGGAATGCACCAAATTTTGCGTGTAAGTCTTAAAGCACCATGCGGAACTATTCTTGTTATCAGAATTCCATTTGGACCCCGTTATCACCAAAACCTAATCCAAACCTAATTTAATGGACTTCAAAACCTTCAAAGAGCCAACTTTCACTATTAGGCACCGAATCGCTTCCGGGTCATCCAAAACCTGATCCGAACATACGCCCAAGTTTGAAATCAATATACAAACCTATTGGAATCGTAAAATTCTGATTCTGAGGTCATTTACTCAAAATGTTGACCGAAGTCAAACTTATACTTTTTAGTAAGGAACCAAGTGTTCTGATTTCAACGCGCACCCTTCCAAATCCTAAACTAATGTAACGACCCGACCAATTATTTTCCTTTTAGAACGTTGTTCCCCTAAGTAAGACTCCCCGTATGTGCTTTTACTATTTTATGACTTGCGGGGATGGTTAGTTCGAGATTTGGAAGGGTTCGGGTTGAAATCGGAACACTTGATTCCTTTGGTTGGTAATTGCACCTGCACTTGGCCAGCCGCAGGTGTGAACCAGGAGCTAAAAAAGCAAGCAAGCCAAGGTTTCCCAATATCCATAGGAGCGAGAAGTTTGGCGCACCTGCGAACGCGTAGGTGTGATGATTGTGACCGTGGAAGCGGATGTGTCCGCAGGCACGAAAGAGTCGGCCGCATGAGCGGTCCTGGATTCGCAAGTGCGATGGTCGAGTGGCCAGGGCGGTTCCACAGAAGTGGAATTTTGACCGCAAAATCGGTCTCACAGAAGCAGAAGCCCCTCCATAGGTGCGGAAACCGCTGAAGGCAGAACCCTTAATTTACTGTGGGACTTAGTCATTTTGGCTCATTTATTCCATTGTTGGGAGATTCTTGGAGCTCTTAGAGAGGGGATTTTCATCTAACACCTTCGGTTAAGTAATTACTACCAACTATGAGTCAAATACATAAATTATGGGTAGATTATAACATGTAAATTAGTGGAAATCACGGGTTTAGGAGAAAACCTAGATTTTTGATAAAAATGAGATTTAATCATGAAATTCGTTATGGAATACAGTAAAAATCATATATTTGAGTTCATTGGGGTGTGGATAAAACCTTCCACTACTCTCATGGGAGCGGGCCATTTGCTCGGAAGGTTAATTGATATATTATATGGCTCGGGCCCTTTGACCCTCGGAAGTGCACAATATATTTATATGTATATTTGGATCGGGCCGTACGTCCTCGGCATAATTCGTGTGTAAAGATATTGGAACCCCTTTTATATTTAATATTGTTCCATGGTCTTGAAAGATTAAAGGATTTGATAAGAGAAATGACTTGATTCTTATTTGAAATGAAAGGGTTGTTTACTTATTTTCCTGATCCGAGTTCTATTATCATTTTATATATCATGTTTAATTAGAATTTCATATTATTATATTTTTGTCCCATAGTAAGTGTCGAAGTGAACCCCTCATCACTACTTCTTCGAGGTTAGACTAGATACTTACTGTTTACATGTTGTTTATGTACTCACGCTACACTTCTGCACTTGATGTGCAGGATCTGAGGCAGGTGCATCTGGTTATCAGTCTGACAGACACACTTGACTTTTGGTTCGAGACTACACTGTGAGCTGCACTTCCAGGTTGTTCAGCAGCAGTCGGAGACTCTCTTTTGATTCTTTTCTATCTATTCTATTTCAGACAGTAGAGTAGAAATCTTTTGTATATTCTGCTAGTAGCCCACATACTTATGATACCAGATCTTGGCACACACTAGTACACTTATGATTTTGGTATTATCTCTATGGTCATATACATTTAGCTGCTTTCATTTTGTTAATTTAAATATGTTTCTTACTAAATCTATTAAATTAAAGAAAGATATTTACTTGAAAGAACTTATTAAAATGGAAATTCACTAGATTGCTCACTGATGGCTTGCGTAGCAATGGTGCTGGGCGCCATCACGACCAAAAATTCAATTGGGTCATGAAAATATGGTATCAGAACACTAGGTTCATGTAGGTCTAACAAGTTATGGGCAGGCCTAATAGAGTCTTGCGGATCGGTGCAGAGACGTCCGTGCTTATCTTTGAGAGGCTATAGGGTGTTAAGAAACCACTCTTTATTCATCTACTATCATGCAGTTGATGTTGTACTAAGTTTATTCTCTTACTCTCTCTCACAAATGTTGAGAACGTGCACGATAGACGTTTTGGACCCGGGAGGAGCTGCTCCCCCTATTTCTAGAGGACGAGGTAGAGGCAGCGGGAGGGCACTTGCCCGAGGTAGGGGCGTGGACGTCCCAGAGTTTCCCCAGTTGCACCACCAGGTGATCTCGTTGAGGATCTCATTGACGAGGAGCAGGGCGAGATGCCCGCAGCAGAGCTAACCCCGGTTGATTTCATGCCAGCACCGGGCTTTCAGGATGTCATGGGCTGTATGCTGCGGTTCATGGATTCTATAACTCAGGCTGGTTTATTTCTAGCAGATCCAGCCAAATCTCAGGAAGGAGGGGGAGCACAGACCCCTACTGCTCAGGCTCCTGAGTCCCTGGGTACTCCTGTTTATATGTCCACCCCTGTGGGCGATTAGCAATGCTAGAGTTTCCTAAATTGGAGTGGAAGGGTTCATTTGTTAGTACATCTAGTCAGGTTATCTCTTTTTTGAAGGCTCGACACATGGCCAAGAAGGGTTGTTTGGCTTATCTAGCCTATGTTCGGGAGACTATAGCAGAGTCTCCGGCGATTGATTCAGTACTAGTAGTCCGGGAGTTCTCCGATGTGTTTCCTTCTGATCTTCCAAGCATGCCACTAGATCGTGATATCGATTGCTTTATTGACTTGGCTCCAGGTACCCAACCTATATCAATCCCGCCGTACCGTATGGCTCCGAAAGCGTTAAAGGAGTTGAAGGAGCAGCTTGAGGAGTTTCTAGAAAAGGGGTTCGTCAGGCCAAGTGTATCACATTGGGGTGCCCCAATGCTATTTGTGAAGAAGAAATATGGGACGATGCAGATGTTCATTGATTACCGCCAGTTGAAAAAAGTTACCATTTACAACAAGTACTCGTTGCCACGTATTGATGATTTATTTGAGTAGTTTTAGGGTGCTAGGGTGTTCTCTAAGATCGACTTGAGGTCGGGGTACCATCATTTGAAGATTCGGGACTCGGATGTTTCAAAGACTGCCTTCCGTACTAGATATGGCCATTATGTTTCTTTTGATGTCCTTCAGCTTGACTAACGCCCCAGTGGCATTTATGGACCTGATGAACATGGTGTTCATGCCTTATATTGATTTGTTTGTCATTGTCTTCATTGATGACATTTTGATTTACTCACGTAGCATGGAGGATCATGAGCAGCATTTGAGAGTGGTGCTTCAGACCTTGCGAGAACAAAGGTTATATTCTAAGTTCTCCAAGTGTGAGTTTGATTAGATTCTGCTGCATTCTTGGGGAATGTTGTATCAGGCGAGGGTATTAAGGTGGATCCCAAGAAGATTGAGGCAGTTCAGAGTTGGCCTTGTCCTACATCGACGACTGAGATCAGGAGCTTCTTTGGGTTAGCAGGGTGTTATCGCCAGTTCATGGAGCGCTTCTCATCTATTCCAACACCTTTAACTAGATTGACCCAGAAGGGTGCTCATTTCGTTGGTCCGATGATTGTGAGGCAAGCTTCCAGAAGCTCAAGACAACTTTGACTGCAGCACCAATCCTAGTGTTGCCTTCCGGTTCACGGATGTATAATGTGTATTGCGAAGCTTTACGCATTGGCCTGGGTTGTGTATTGATGCAGGAGGGGTGAGTTATTGCATATGCTTCGAGTCAGCTGAAGCCCCATGAGAAGAATTATCCTGTGTACGATATGGAGTTAGCCTTGATTGTTCATGCTCTTATGATCTGGAGGCATTATCTTTATGGGCTATCTTGGGAGATTTACACTGATCATCGCAGCTTGCAACATTTTTTCAAGTAAACCGATCTCAATTTGAGGCAGCGTAGATGGCTTGAGTTACAGAAGTATTATGACATCACCATTCTTCATCATTCAGGCAAGGTGAATGTAGTCGCGGATGCCTTGAGCAGGAAGGCATTCATTTCAGAGAGGAGAGGCCACTAACTTCCAACATTCAGTTCTTGTATAACAGACTTGTGAGGTTGGATATTTCAGTTGTAATGACCCGACTAGTTGTATTGTAATCTAGGACCCCGTGCCCCTAAATGAGACTCCCCGTAGTTGGTTTTACTCATCTATGACTTGCGGGGATGGGTGGTTCGAGGTTTGGAGGAGTTTGGAGTAGTATAGGAACACTTAGTTCCTTAAGGTTGGCCTTAAAGGCCAAGTTTGACTTCAGTCAACAATTTTAGTAAGCGACCCCGGAATCAAGATGCAAAGATTCCGGTATGTTCGTATAATGATTCCGGACTTGGTCGTGTGTTCGGAACGGGTTTTGGAAGACCCGGGGCGTTTCGGCACCAAATAGTGAAATAAGAATTTTCTTAAGCTCAAATTGAGGTTGGAACGTGTTTTAGTATTATCGGGATCCAAACATAATTCCGAGACCGGGAATAGTTCTGTTATGTCATTTATGACTTGCTCGCAAAATTTGGTGTCATTCCAAGTAGTATAGATAGATTCAGCATATTGAAAGAGAATTTAAGAACTTGAAGTTCTTAAGTTTGATCCAATAGGTTTTGGGGTATGATTTTTAGATTTAGAGCTGTTTCGGACATTTTGAAGGCTCGAGCGAGTCCGTATTATGATTTAGGACTTGTTTGTATATTTGGAAGGGGTATCGGATGGGCCCAGATGCCATTCGGGTGTCGAGCGAGGCAAAAACCAGCCTAAAATGACTGCTGGTGCACCAGATCTGGTGAGATCGCACCTGCGGAGGTCAAGTCACAGGTGCGAGACCGCTCCTGCGGTCCCAGTCTCGGAGATCCGACTCCTGATGGAATTGCCAATTTCCGTAGGTGCGGACCCCTTTCCGCAGAAGCGGAGCCGCAGGTGTGGACTTCGCTCCGCAGGTGCGAAACTAGGCACCCTTCCCCTTCTCCGCAAGTGAGAAACTAGGCACCCTTCCCCTTCTCCGCAGGTGCTAGATTTTTCTCGCAGATGTGAGACCGCAGGTGCGGTCCTCGAGCCGTAGGTTCGAAACCAGGCCCCCTTACCCTTCCCCGTAGGTGCGAGATTTTTCTCGAAGATGCGAGATCGCATGTGCGGTCCTCGAGCCGCAGCTGCGAAAAGCCTGTAGGCAGTACACTTAGTTTTAAACACGGGATTTAGCAATTTTTTAACACTTCTCTTCATTCTTGGGCGATTTTGAGAGCATGCAAGGAGGATATTCGACATAGCTACTGTAAGGTAAGTAATTCCCACTATAAATTTACCTTAATACTTGAATTCTTAGGTAGATTAAGCCATTAAATTAGTGGAAATCATGTGTTTAGAGTAAAACCTAGGTTCTTGAAAAAAAGGGAAATTACTAAGAAATTTGTTGAGGAATCAAACAAAAACCATATAATATTGATCCTCAGGCTATAGGTAAGTATTTCTTCTAGAAATTTCCTGAATTTGAGCATGTGGGCCCGGGGGCGTATTTTAGGATTTTGCAATGTAGGTTGAAATAATCATTTAAATAGGGAAATTTCATACTTTTGAGTATAGATTGATTTATTTATGCATTATTTGACTAGTTTCGAGTCCTTGGGCGACAAATTTGAAGTTTCGGTCGCATTCTTGACCTGGGAAGTAGACTTGACGCGAGGTAAGTCTCCTTTCTAACCTTGTAAGAGGGAATTTTCCCCATAGGTGAATTAAATGATTATGTGTTATTGTTGTGGGGGACTACGTACGTGCGAGGTGACGAGAGCCCGTGCGTAGTGACTATTAATTATATGTCCGGATAGTTAGGCCCATACCATGCCATGTGAATTTCATTAACTTGAGTATATGCCTTGTAAATTCATTGTATGCAACTTTGTTTTTAAGAAAACCGAGAATTTGATGTTTTAAAGGAATTGTTATTTGAAAAGAATTGAAAAAAAGATGTTGTGTTTGCATGAAATTGCGAAGCAGAGTGATTCTTTCCCCTACTCTCATGGGAGCTGGCCGTACGCCATAGCAGGTTGATAGATGCATCTATGGTTGGCGTTGTTCGACCCTTTGGCGGTGCATAATTATTATTATTATGTTGGCCCAGGCTGGATGTCCTTATTCCACTATGCGCATGTTATTTGCCTGATGTTGTTTATGAGTGTTGATCTGTGAAATATCCTGGAAGAAGGAACTACAAACTTGTAAATTGATGCTTCCCTACATATTTGGATTTTATTACGATTCGATATTTATTCCCTTACTATCCATGCTTACTTGTTGTCCTCTTTTAAATTATCAACTAAATATACTTTTTGGACCCTAGTAAGTGTCATGTCGACCTCTCGTCACTACTTCTTTGAGATTAGGCAGGATATTTACTGGGTACATATTGTTTATGTACTCATGCTACGCTTTGTACTTAACTATACAGGTTCGGAGGCAGGTGCATATGGGTTCCAGTCCGGAGCTCATTCCTGAGTTATACAGATCGAGGCTTCACGGTGAGCTGCTCCTCTTGGCGATTTCCAGCAGCACTCTGGAGCTATTCTTTTGTTATTCATGTCTATACTCACTCAGACAGTAGGATAGACTTTCATTCTTTTGATATTATTCTACTAGATGTCTATAGACTTGTGACACTAGTTCCTAGCACACACACGCTAGTAGACTTTAATTTGGGATGTAATCATTAATTATGACTTCATGATTATTTATTTTGCATAAAAATTGCCTAAGTTACCCGTTTCTACTTAATGTCTCAAAACTAAGTTAAGCAAGTGTTGAAAAAGGTTTTTGGTAGACTACCTGAACTGACTAGTAGATAATGGTTGGCTTGCCTGACGGCGGTGTTAGGCTCCATCGCGACCTGGGTTAGGATTTGGGTCGTGACAACATGGTATCAGAGCTCTAGGTTCACATAGGTCTCATAAGGTACGGGCAAACCCATTAGAGTCTTGCGGGTCGGTACAGAGACGTCTGTATTTATCTTTGGGAGGCTGTAGGGTGTTAGGAAATCTCTCTTTATTCACCTTCTATCGTGCAATTGATGGTATACTAAATCTCACTCTTCTATTCTCTCACATATGGTGAGGACGCGAGCAGACGATGTTCCGGACCCGGGAGGGTCCGCTACCCTCGTCATCCGAGGTCGTGGCAAAGGCCGGGGGAGGGCACCGGCCCGAGGTAGGGGACGAGGGCATCCCAGGACTATACCAGTCGCACCCTCAGTGGATACAATAGAGGATCCCATCACTGAAGAGCAGGGCGAGGTGCCCGCAGCAGATCCTGCCCCTTTGGATTTTCGACAACTCCAGGATTTCAGGAGGTCATGGGCCGTATGACGCGGTTCATGGACACCATGACTCAGGCTGGTTTATTTACAGCAGATCCGGCCACATCTCAGGCGGGAGGGGGAGCACAGACCACTACCGTACAGGCCGCCGGACATGCAGCAACAGTATATCAGACCCGGGGTACACAGCCCGTGGGCAGGGTTCAGCTAGTAACAACAGTAGTGCCTGAGCCCAGACCAGCTGCGGACGGCGATCCGCAGAAGTTATTAGACAGATGGACCAGACTGCAATCTCCTGTCTACGAAGGTGAGCATCATGAGGACACACAGGACTATATTGATAGGTGCAGGGACATGCTGCACAACATGAGGATACTGGAGTCTCATGGAGTTGACTTCACTACTTTTCAGCTAGAGGGCAGTGCCCGTAGATGGTGGCAGTCCTATATTCTTGGCAGACTGGTAGGTTCCCCTCCCATCACTTGGGAGCAGTTCACTCAGTTATTCCTGGACATATATATTCCACCCTCTGAGAGGGAAGAGCTGCGGTATCAGGTTGAGCAGCTGGAGCAGGGTTAGATGTCAGTGACCGACTACAAGGCTAGGTTTTCTGAGCTGTCTCCTCACGCACTCATGATACTTCATACTGACGCAGAGAGAGTGTAGAGATTTGTAGCTGCGTTACATCTAGGTATTAGGGCCAACATGACCCGAGAGGTGGAGATGGGGACTCCTTATCACCTTGTGGTAGAGATTGCTCGCAGGATCGAGGGTTATCGGTCGACGAGCAGAGAGCAGGGTCAACAGGATAAAAGGTCTAGATTTTCTAGGGATTTCATAGGTGCTCCAGCTAGAGGCAGAGGTCAGTTTCGTAGGGGCCAGCCCAGTAGGCCCCCATATTCAGCACCACCACCACCTCCACGAGGTGTCCCAACGACGCCTAATTTCAGAGCCACGCCGGAGAGTTCTTACTGCCCGCCAGCTATTCAAGGTCCCTCCGACGGGTATTCTGGTCATCAGGGGTCTACCAGTCCTTATTTCAGTGCTATGACAGAAAGTTCATACCGTCCTCTCGCTATTCAGGGTTCTTCTTCAGGGCAGCAGGCCATGGTGCCGGAAGGTTGTTATGAGTGTACGGATCAAGGTCACATGAAGAGGCATAGTCCCAGGCTTCAGGGCAAGGCAGTGCAGTAGGGTCACCAGCCTATGAGATCAGCACCAGCGGTTAGGCCATCCAGAGGTGGAGGACAGGCTGGTAGGGGTTGTCCCAAAGGTGGAGGCCAGGTAGGGGGAGCCCAGTCAGCTCCTATTTATTCCGGTGGAGGTCAGTCATCTGGCGCTCCAGCCAAATTCTATGCTATTTTGGTCAGATCAGATGCAGTGGCCTCAGATGCCATGATCACAGGTATTATTTCAGTATGCGGTAGATATGCATCGGTATTATTCGATCTAGGGTCCACTTATTCATACATATCAGCCTTATTTGCTCATTCCCTGGATATTCCTCGTGAATCCTTGGGTACTCCTGTTTATGTGTCCACTCTTATGGGCGATCCTATGGACCGGATTTAGTGGTGCTGTGTGGTTACATTCTGTGGGTTCTAGACCAGAACGGACCTCCTGTTGCTTGATATGGATGATTTTGAGGTTTTCCTGGGCATGGATTGGCTGTCTCCCTATCATGCCATTCTAGATTGTCATGCCAAGTCTGTTACTCTAGCCAGGCCCGAGTTGTCGAGATTGGAGTGGAGAGGTTCCTCAGTTAGTGGCGCCAGTCAGGTCATTTCTTTCCTGAAGGCTCGACTTATGGTCGAGAAGGGTTGTTTGGCTTATCTTGCATATGTGCGGGACACCACCATCGAGTCTCCGACGATTGATTCAGTTCCACTAGTTCGAGAGGTTGATGATCTATTCTCTTTAGACCTTCCAGGCATGCCACATGATCGTGACATTGATTTTTGCATTGACTTAGCTCTAGGAACCCAGCCCATATTTATTCCCCCATACTATATGGCTCTGATGGAATTGAAGGAACAATTTGTGGTGTTGTTATCTAAGGGGTTTATCAGACCGAGCATATCGCCTTGGTGTGATCCAATGTTATTTGTGAAGAAGAAGGATGGGACTATGCGAATGTGTATTGTCTACCGCCAGTTGAACAAGGTCACCATCAAGAACAAGTACCCGGTTCCACGTATCAATGATTTGTTTGACCAGTTATAGGGTGCTCGGGTGTTTTCTAAGATTGAACTGAGATCGGGGTACCATCAGTTGAAGATTTGGGACTCGTATGTTCCGAAGACAGCCTTTCGTATGAGGTATGGTCATTAAGAGTTCTTGGTGATGTCCTTTGGCTTGAGTAATGCCCCAGCCACATTTATGGACATGATGAATAGGGTGTTCAGGCCTTATATTGATTCTTTTGTCATCATCTTCATTGATGACATTTTGATTTACTCACGCAGCCTGGGGGAGCACGAGCAACATTTGAGGGTAGTGCTCCAGACTTTGCGGGAATAGAAGCTGTATGCTAAGTTCTCCAAGTGTGAATTTTGGTTGGATTCTGTGGCATTCTTGGGGCATGTGGTATCCGGAGAAGGTATCAAGGTTGATCCTAAGAAGATTGAGGCATTTCATAGTTGGCTACGCCCTACTTCAGCTACAGAGAACATGAGCTTCTTGGGTCTAGCGGGTTATTATCACCGATTTGTGGAGGGCTTTTCATCCATTGCAGCCCCTATGACTAGATTGACCCAGAAGAATGCTCCATTTCGATGGTCCGACGAGTGTGAGCCGAGCTTTCGGAAGCTCAAGACAACATTGACCTCAACACCAGTTCTAGTGTTTCCTTCCGGTTCTGGGATGTATACGGTTTATTGTGGCGCTTCACGCGTTGGTTTGGGTTGTGTGTTGATGCAGGAGGGGCGAGTTATTGCATATGCTTCACAAAAGCTGAAAGTTCATGAGAAGAATTACCATGTGCACGATCTGGACTTGGCGGCGATTGTTCATGCTCTTAAGATTTGGAGGCATTACTTGTATGGGGTTCCTTGTGAGGTTTATACAGATCACCGCAGTTTGCAGCACTTGTTCAAGCAGAGGGATCTCAATTTGAGACAGCGCAGGTGTCTTGAGTTGCTGAAGGATTATGACATCACCATTCTTTATCATTCGGGCAAGGCGAACGTGGTAGCAGATGCCTTAAGCAGGAAGGCGAAGAGTATGGGTAGTTTGGCTTTCATTTCAGCAGAGGAGAGACCTCTAGCTTTGGACATTTAGTCCTTGGCTAATCTCCTGGTGAGGTTGGACCTTTCCGAGCCCAGCCGGATTCTTGCACATGTGATGGCTCAGTCTTCTTTATTGGGGGAGATCAAGACTCGGCAGTATGATGATCCGCACTTGGTGGCTCTCCGAGAGACAGTGATACATGGTGGTTCCAAGGAGGTTTCTATGGCGAGGATGGTGTTCTGAGACTTTAGGGTTGCTTATGTGTCCCTAATGTTGATGGCCTGAGGGAGTGGATTCTAGAGGAGGCTCATAGTTCACGGTATTCTATACATCCTGGTGCTACGAACATGTATCGTAACCTGAGGCAGCACTACTGGTGGAGACGGATGAATAAAGACATAGTGGAGTATGTGGCTAGATGTCTAAATTTCCAGCAGGTTAAATATGAGCACTAGAAGCCAAGAGGCCTACTTCAGCGGATGCCTATACTTGAGTGGAAATGAGAGCGCATCACTATGGACTTCGTAGTTGGGTTGCCTCGGACCTTGCAGAAAGTTTATGCGGTTTGGGTCACTGTGGACAGGTTGACCAAGTTGGCACATTTTATTCCAGTAGCTACCACTTACACCTCTGAGAGGTTGGCCCAAATCTACATTCAGGAGATAGTTCGGTTGCACGGTGTGCCGGTGTCCATTATATCAAATAGAGGTCCTCAGTTCACCTTGCACTTCTGGAGAGCCGTATAGAGTGACTTAGGAACCCGGGTAGAGCTCATCACAACATTCCACCCTCAGACCGACGGGCAGTCGAAGCGGACAGTTCAGATATTTGAGGACATGCTCAGAGCATGTTTTATCAACTTTGGAGGACAATGGGACCAGTTCTTGCCTTTGGCCGAGTTTGCTTATAATAATAGTTATCAGTCCAGCATTGAGATGACTCCATTTAAGGCATTGTATGGTTGGCGATGTCGATCTCCCATCGGTTGGTTTGATCCTGGCAAGGCTAAGCTATATGGCACCAATCTGGTGAAGGATGCTTTGGAGAAGGTGAAGTTGATTCAGGCGAGACTTTGCACAGCATAGTCCAGGCAGAAGAGTTACACGGGTCAGAAGGCGCGTGCTGTATCATTTATGGAGGGCGAGAAGGTTCTGTTGAAGGTCTCGCCGATGAGGGGTATTATGAGGTTTCAGAAGAAGGGAAATCTTAGCCTGAGGTTTATAGGCCCATTCGAGGTGTTGAGACGAGTTGGGGAGGTTGATTTTCCTCCCAGTTTATCAGGGTTTCATCCGGTCTTTCATGTGCCCATTCTCCGGAGGTATCACGCCGACTTCTCTCACGTGGTATATTTCAGTACCATTCAGCTAGATGAGAGGTTGGGTTACAAGGAGGAGCCAGTTTATATCATTGAGAGGCAGGATCGCCAGTTGAGGTCCAGGATGTTTTCACCGTAAAGGTCCAGTTGAGGGACCAACTAGTCGAGGAGGCGACTTGGGAGTCCGAGGAGGTCATGCGGAGCATATATCCACACTTATTCAGCACTCCATGTATGATTCTAGACCCGTTCGAGGACAAACATTTGTTGAAGAGGTGGAGAATGTAACGACCCACCCAGTCATTTTGTGTTCTAGGACCCCGTGCCCCTAAATAAGACTCCCAATAGTTGCTTTTACTGATTTATGACTTGCGGAGATGGGTGGTTCGAGGTTTGGAGGAGTTTGGACTATTATAGGAACACTTGGTTCCTTAAGGTTGGCCTTAAAGGTCAAGTTTGACTTCAGTCAACATTTTTAGTAAACGAACTCGGAATTGAGATTCGAAGATTCTGGTAGGTTCGTATGATGATTCCGGACTTGGGCGTGTGTTCAGAACGGGTTTTGGATGACCCGGGGGCGTTTCGACACCAAATAGTGAAATAAGAATTTCCTTAAGTTAAAATTGAGGTTTGGAACATGTTTTTGTGTTATCGAGATCCAAATTCCGAGACTGGGAATAGTTCCGTTATGTCATTTATGACTTGCTCGCAAAAGATGGTGTCATTTCGAGTAGTATAGATAGGTTCGGCGAATTGAAAGAGAATTCAAGAACTTGAAGTTATTATGTTTGATCCAGTAGGTTTTGGGGTATGAATTTTAGATTTACCACTGTTTCGGACATTCCGAAGGCTCGAGCGAGTCCGTATTATGATTTAAGACTTGTTGGTATATTTGGACGGGGTCTTGGGGGGGCCCAGATGTCATTCGGGCGTCAAGCGAGGCAAAAACCAGCCTAAAATGACTGCTGGTGCACCAGATCTGGTGCGTCCGCACCTGCGGAGGTCAAGTCACAGGTGCGAGACCCCTCCTGCGGTCCCAGTCTCGCAGGTGCGACTCTTGAGGGAGTTTCCAATTTCCGCAGGTGCGGACCCCTTTCCACAGAAGCGGAGCCGCAGGTGCGGACTTCGCTCCGCAGGTGCGAAACCAGGCCCCCTTCCCCTTTTCCACAGGTGCAAGATTTTTCTCGCTGATGCGAGACCGCAGGTGCGAAAAGCTTGTAGGCAGTGCACTTCATTTTAAACACGCGACTTAGCCATTTTTGAACACTTTTCTTCATTCTTGGGCGATTTTGAGAGCATGCAAGGAGGGTATTCGACCTAGCTTCTTTAAGGTAAGTAATTCCCACTATAAATTTAGCTTAATACTTGAATTCTTTGGTAGATTAACCCATTAATTAGTGGAAATCATGGGTTTAGAGTAAAACATAGGTTTTTGACAAAAATGGGAAATTACCAAGAAATTTGTTGAGGAATCAAACAAAAACACTATAATATTGATCCTTAGGCTATGGGTAACTATTTCCGCTGAAACTTTTCGGGATCCGAGCATGTGGGCTCGGGGGCGTATTTTGGGATTTCTCAATGTAGGTTGAAATAATCATTTAAATTGGGAAATTTCATACTTTTGAGTATAGATTGATTTATTTATGCAATATTTGACTAGTTTCGAGTCCTTAGGTGACGAATTTTGAGTTTCGGGCGCATTCTTGACCCGGGAAGTAGACTTCATGCGAGGTAAGTCTCCTTTCTAACCTTGTAAGAGGGAATTTTCCCCATAGGTGAATTAAATGATTATGTGTTATTATTGTGGGGGTCTACGTACGTGAGAGGTGACGAGAGTCCGTGCGTAGTGACTATTATTGTTATGTCTGGATAGTTAGGCCCACACCATGCCATGTGAATTCCATTAACTTGAGTTATATGCTTTGTAACTTCATTGTATGCAAATTTGTTTTTAAGGAAACCGGGAATTTGATGTTTTAAAGGAATTGTTATTTGAAAAGAATTGAAAGAAAGATGTTTTGTTTGTATGCGACCGCTTCACAATTTATATCCCGCGAGCGGAGTGATTCTTTCCCCTACTCTCATGGGAACGGGCCGTACGCCACGACAAGTTGATAGATGCATCTATGGTTCGCGTCGTTCGACCCTTTGGCAGTGCACAACTATTATTATTATGTTGGCCCAGGCCAGATGTCCTTATTCCACTATGCGGATGTTATTTGCCTGATGTTGTTTATGACAGTTTATCTGTGAAATATCCTGGAAGAAGGAAATGAAAAATTGTAAATTGATGCTTCACTACATATTTGGATTTTATTACGATTCGATATTTATTCCCTTACTATCCATGCTTACCTGTTGTCCTCTTTTAAATTATCACTTAAATATACTGTTTGGACCCTAGTAAGTGTCAAGTTGACCTCTCGTCACTGCTTCTTCGAGATTAGGTGGGATACTTACTGGGTACATATTGCTTATGTACTCATGCTATGCTCTGTACTTAACTTTACAGGTTCTGAGGCAGGTGCATCTGGGTTCCAGTCCATAGCTCGTTCCTGAGTTATACAGATCGAGGCTTCACGGCGAGCTGCTCCTCTTGGCGACTTCCAACAACACTCTGGAGCTATTCTTTTGTTATTATTGTCTATACTCACTCAGACAGTAGGATAGACTTTCATTCTTTTGATATTATTCTACTAGATGCCTTTAGACTTGTGACACTACTTCCTGGTGCACATACGCTAGTAGACTTTAATTTGGGATGTAATCGTTAATTATGACTTCATAATTATTTATTTTGCATAAAAATTGCCTAAGTTAGTCGTTTCTATATAATGTCTCAAAACTAAGTTAAGCAAGTGTTGAAAAATGTTTTTGGTAGACTGCCTGAACTCACTAGTAGATAATGGTTGGCTTGCCTGACGGCGGTGTTGGGCACCATTGCGACCTGGGTTAGGATTTGGGTTGTGACATCATAGCTCAGTCGAGTTCTTGCATGCGTCGTTGCCCAGTCTTCACTACTGGAGTAGATTAAGTCTCGACAGTTTGATGATCTGCACATGATTGTTCTCAGGGAGACGGTACTACAAGGTAGTGTCGAGGAGGTTTATATTGGCCAGGATGGTGTTCGGCGACTTCAGGGTCGTCTATGTGTTCCTAATGTCGATGGCTTGAGGGAGAGGATTCTAGTGGAGGCGCACATTTTTAGTGGAAGCGGATGAAGAAAGACATAGTTGAGTATGTAGCTAGATGCCTAAATTGCCAGCAGGTTAAGTATGAGCACCAGAGGCCAGGAGGCCTACTTCAGAAGATAACTATACTTGAGTAGAAGTGGGAGCGCATTACTATGGACTTTGTAGTTGGGTTGTCGCGGACCTTGCGAAAGTTTGATGTAGTTTGGGTCATTATAGACAGATTGACCAAGTCGGCACATTTCTTTCCTGTGATGACTACGTATACTTCTGAGAGATTGGCCCAGATTTTTATCCAGGAGATCATTCGGTTGTCACGACCCAAAATCCTAACTAAGGTCGTGAGGGCGCCCAACAGCGGGGTCGGACAAGCCAACACTCATTTTACTAAGGGTTCTTTCCTGTTTGATTAAACATTTCAACATATGCCAAGTTTTTAAATCTTAAAACATAAATCGACAAGGATAATTAGCCAGTTTTAATCAAAAGCGGTCATAAGGAGGCGTGAGCTAATATATACAGACCCGAAATCCATAATAACTACCACGTGTGTGCCAGGAACTAGTGTCACAAGTCCTACGGGCATACTAACAGAATATACAAAAGATATAATATACAATCCCACTATCTGGAAGAAATAGATGGGAAATAAGCAAAAGAAACTCCATGGTTCTGACGAGGATCGTCAGGAGAAGCAACTCACCGTGAAGTCAGGTCCAACTATGATCCAAATCGAGCTCCGGCCTGATAACCAGATGCACCAGCCTCAGAACCTGTACAATTAAGTACAGAAGCGTAGCATGAGTACATAAAAAAATATGTACCCAGTGAGTATCCCGCCTAACCTCGAAGAAGGATTGACGAGAGGTCGACTTGACACTCACTAAGGTCCAACAAAATGATTAAACAAGATATAATATCAGTAATAGATATACGAGGATGATAAAAACAGTAAACATTAAAATAACAGTAATTCAAATAAATACTGAAAGTAAATATACAATTACTACTTAATTATTCTTCTTTTTTTTTTCTTTCCTTTAAAATATCTTACCACTCAATATCCATAAAAGAATCATTAACAATTTAGCATGCGCATACATGATAAGGACAACCGGCTTGAGCCATCATAATGATCATATCAGTGCACTGCCAAGGGTCGAACGGTCCGAACCATAATATATCTTTCAATCTCGCCGTGGCTTTCGACCCGCTCCCATGAGAGTGGGGGAAATAATACTCCACTCGCGGAATGTAAATTGCGAAGCGGTCACATGCACACACAATCCACACATAATTCTTTATAAATTACTTTTTAGTGAACAATTTTTTAAAATTTCTCAAATTCCATGATCTCAGTGAAACAAGCCGCATGTAACAATAAATCATTAAGCATATAATTCATTTTAAGGAGAAATACAAGGCATGGTGTAGGACTAACTACCCGGACATAACAATAATAGTCGCTACGTATGGAATCTCGTCACTTTGTGCGTACGTAGCCCCCACAAACATTATCACATAGCCATTTAAATCACCTAGGAGAACAGTTCCCTCTTACAAGGTTAGAGAGGAGACTCACCTTGTGTCGAACTTACTCCCCGGGTCAAGAATGCGCCCGAAACCCCGAACTCGTCATCCAAGGACTCGAAATTAATCAAACGTTACATAAGTATATCAAATTATACTCAAAGCATGGAATTCTCCTACTACTTACTCAAATTCATCATTCTTGAAGAAATCTCAAAATCCAACCCCGGGCCCGCATGCTCGGAATCCAAAAATTCTCGAAGGAAACACTCACCCATAACCTAAGGATCATTAATATATGATTTTTGTATGATTTCATAGCCAATTCACGGGTAATTCTCTAAATTCTCGAAAGCCCTAGGTTACTGCCCAATTCCTTAATTTTCCACTAATTAGGTAGTTAAAATCAACTAGGAATTCATGCATTAACTAACTTTAGGATAGAATTCACTTACTTTTTAGTAGCTAGGTCGTGGGACTCTTTTCCAAGCTCTCAAAATTGCCTATGGTGGAAGAAAATGGAGTGAAAACGGGATAATCCCGCATTAAAAGACCTTACTGCCTACAGGAGTTTCCGCACCTGCGACTCGACGATCGCACCTGCGAAAAATGGGACAAGAGCCTGGGCTCGTACCTGCGGGCAGGAGTCTGCACCTGCAGCTCCACACCTGTGGGAAAGGGCCCCCACCTGCGAGGCTGGGATCGCAGGAGCGGTCTCGCACCTGCGACTGGGAAACCGCACCTGCGGTCACACCAGATCGGGTGCACTAGCAACTGCTTCAGCTGGTTTTTGGCCTCGTTTAGTTTCACGAGAGGCACCTGGGCCCACCCGATCCCCCGTCCAAATATATCAAAAAGTCCCAAATCATAATACGGACTCGTTCGAGCCTTCAGAACACCTAGAACAACGCTAAAACTCAAAATCACACCTCAAAACCCCTAGAACCAAACTTAGAACTTTAAGTTTCTTGAATTCGCTAACAATGCGCCGAACTGACCTATACTACTCGGAATGACACAAAATTTTGCAGGCAAGTCATAAATGACATAACATAACTATTTCGGGTCTCGAAATTCCGTTTGGACCTCGATAACACAAAAACACGTGCCAGACCAGAATATGAACTTAAGGAAACTCTTATTTAATATTGGGCGCCGAAACGCTCCCCGGTCATCCAAAACCCATTCCGAACATACGCTCAAGTCCGAAATCATCATACGAAGCTACCGGAACCGTCGAAACTCGATTCCGAGGTGGTTTACTCAAAATGTTGACCGAAGTCAAACTTGGCCTTAAAGGCCAACCTGAAGGAACCAAGTGTTCCAATATTGCTCTAAACACTTCCGAATCCCGGACCACCCGCCCCCCCAAGTCATAAATCACAATAAGCCACTATGGGAAGTTTCACTTGGGGGAACGGGGTCCGATAACGCAAAATGACCGGTCGGGTGTTTACATTCTCCACCTCTTAAACAAACATTCATCCTCGAACGGGTCTAGAATCATACCTGAAGTGTTGAATAAGTGTGGATATCTGCTCCGCATGTCCTCCTCGGACTCCCAGGTCGCTTCCTCGAGTGGTTGGCCCCACCACTGGACCTTCACCGCAGAAACTCTCTTGGGCTCAACTTGCCCTTCTTCCCGAACCTCATAATACCCTTCATTGGCGAGACTTTCAACAAAACCTTATCTCCCTCCATAAATGATACATCACGCGCCCTCTGATCCGCGTAACTCTTCTGTCTGGACTGTGCTGTGCGGAGCCTATCCTGAATAAACTTCACCTTCTCTAAAGCATCCCTCACCAGGTTAGTGCCATATAACTTAGCCTCGCCAGGCTCAAACCACCCGATAGGAGAACGGTGTCGCCGACCATACAAAGCCTCAAATGGAGCCATCTCGATGCTGGACTGATAACTATTATTGTATGCAAACTCGGTCAAAGGAAAGAACTGGTCCCACTGACCTCCGAAGTCAATCACACATGCCCTGAGCATGTCCTCCAATATTTGAATTGTACGCTCCGACTGGCCATCAGTCTGAGGGTGAAATGCTGTGCTGAGGTCTATCTGGGTACCCATCTCACTATGCAATGCTCTCCAGAAGTGCGAGGTGAACTGAGGATCTCGATCTGATATAATGGACACCGGCACGGCGTGCAACCGCACTATCTCCCGAATGTAGATCTGTGCCAACCTCTCAGAAGTATATGTAGTAGCCACCGGAATGAAATGCGCCAATTTAGTCAATCTATCCACAATGACCCAAACCGCATCAACCTTCCGCAGAGTCCGAGGCAACCCAACCACGAAGTATATACTGATGCGTTGCCACTTCCACTCCGGAATGGGCATCTGTTGAAGTAGGCCTCCTGGCCTCTGGTGGTCATACTGAACCTTCTGGAAATTAATACACCTAGCCACATACTCCACAATGTCCTTCTTTATCCGCCTCCACCAGTAATGTTGCTTCAAATCACGATACATCTTCGTGGCACCAGGATGGACAGAATACTGAGAACTGTGTGCCTCCTCTAGAATCCTCCCTCTCAGGCCATCGACATTAGGAACACATAAACGGCCCTAAAGTCTCAGAACACCATCCTCGCCAATAGTAACCTCCTTGGCACCACCCTGAACCACTGTCTCCCGAAACTCTTCCAAGTACGGATCATCAAACTGCCGAGCCTTAATCTCTCCCAATAACGAAGACTGAGCAACCACATGTGCTAAAACTCGGCGAGGCTCTGAAAGGTCTAACCTCACCAGGCGATTAGCCAAGGACTGAACGTCCAAGACTAGAGGTCTCTCCTCTGTAGCAATGTAAGACAAACTACCCATACTCTCTGCCTTCCTGCTCAAGGCATCTGCTACCACATTCGCCTTGCCCGGATGATAAAGAATGGTGATATCATAATCTTTCAATAACTCATGCCATCTGCGCTGTCTCAAATTAAGGTCCTTCTGCTTAAACAAGTGATGCAAGCTACGGTGGTCTGTATAAACCTCACAGGACACCCCATACAAGTAGTGCCTCCAAATCTTAAGAGCATGAACAATCACCGCAACTCTAAATCATGCACAGGGTAATTCTTCTTGTGAACCATCAGCTGGCGCGAAGTATAAGAAATAACTCTCCCCTCCTGCATCAACACACATCCCAAACCAATGCGCGAAGTGTCGCAATACACTGTATACATCCCCGAACCAGAAGGCAATACCAGAATTGGTGCTGAGCTCAATGCTTCCTTGAGCTTATGAAAGCTTGCCTCACACTCGTCGAACTATCAAAACGGGGCATTCTTCTGAGTCAATCTAGTCAATGGAGCTGCAATAGAAGAGAACCCCTCCACAAATCGGCGATAATAGCCTGCTAGGCTCAAAAAGCTCCTGATCTATGTAGCTGAAGTAGGGCGCATCCAACTCTGAACTGCCTCAATCTTCTGAGGATCAACCTTGATACCCTCTCCGGATACCACATGACCCAAGAATGCCACAGAATCCAATCGGAACTCACACTTGGAGAATTTAGCATATAGCTTCTGTTCTTGCAAAGTCTGGAGCACAACTCTCAAATGTTGCTGTGCTCCCCCAGGCTACGTGAGTAAATCAAAATGCCATCAATGCAGACAATGAAAAAGGAATCAATATACGGCCTGAACACCCTGTTCATCAAGTCCATAAATGCTGCTGGGGCATTAGTCAAGCCAAAAGACATGACCACGAACTCATAGTGGCCATACCTCGTGTGAAAAGCTGTCTTCGGAACATCTGAGGCCCGAATCCTCAACTGATGATATCCCGATCTCAAATCAATCTTAGAAAACACCCGAGCACCCTGCAACTGGTCAAACCAATCATCGATGCGCGGCAAAGGGTACTTGTTCTTAATGGTGACCTTGTTCAACTCGCGGTAATCAATACACATCTGCATGGACCCATCCTTCTTCTTCAAGAATAGAACTGGAGCACCCCACGGCGATACACTCGGTCTGATGAACCCCTTAGCCAACAACTCCTCAAGCTGCTCCTTCAACAATTTCGGAGCCATGCGGTACGGAGGAATAGATATAGGCTGGGTGCTTGGAGCTAAATTAATGCGGAAATCAATATCACGATCCGGAGGCATGCTCGGAAGGTCTAAAGGAAATACTTTGGAAAACTCTCGAACAATTGGCACCGAATCAATCGTTGAAGACACAACAGTGGTGTCCCGCACATAAGCAAGATAGGCCAGACAAACCTTCTCGACTATGTGTCAAGCCTTCATGCATGAAATAACCCGGCTGGCTGCACTAACTGAGGAACCTCTCCACTCTAGCCTAGGCGACTCGGGCATGGATAAAGTAACTTTCTTGGCATGGCAATCTAGCACGGCATGATAAGGAGATAGCCAATCCATGCCTAGAATAACCTCAAAATCAACCATGTCGAGCAATAAGAGATTCTCTTGAGACTCGAACCCGCATAATGTAACCATACATGACCAGTAAACCTAGTCTACCACCACAGAATCGCCCACAGGAGTGAACACACATATAGGAGAACCCAAGGACTCACGAGGAACATCCATAAAAAAAGCAAATAAGACCAAAACATAGGAATAGGTGGATCCTGGATCAAATAACACTGATGCCCCTCTACCATATACTGTAATAATACATGTGATCACGATGTCTGAGGCCACTGCGTCTGATCTGGCCGGAATAACATAGAATCTAGCTAGAGCACCGGAAGGCTGAGCCCCGCCAGAATGAACAGGAGCTGGATGACCTACCCCTGACTAGCCTCCACCTCTAGGACGACCCCTACCGACCTGTCCCCCACCTCTAGGTGGCCTGACGGCTGGTGCTAGACCCATAGGCTGATAATCCTGCTGCACTGCTTTGCCCCGAAACGTGGGAGAATGCCTCTTCATATGACTTAGATCCCCACACTCATAACAACCTCCAGGTATCATAGCCTGCTGCCCCGAAGAGGAACCCTGAATGGCCGGAGAGCGATGTGTACTCTCTGGTATATCACTGAAGTAGGGAGTAGGGGATCTCGGATAACTGGAATAACCACTGGGTGAACTCTGAATGGCTGGAGGGAGGTAGGAACGCTCTGCCATGGCGCTGAAATGAGGCCTCGCTGGAACACCTCGGGGAGGTGGTGGGGGTGCTGAATATGGAGGCCTGCTGGGCTGACCTCTACCGAAGTGACCTCTGCCCCTAACTGGGGCACCTCTGAAATCCCTGGAGAATCTGGCTCTCTTGTCCTGCGGACCCTGCTCTCTACCTCTCAATCTATAGCCCTCAATCTGACGAGCTATCTCGATCACCAACTGATAAGGCGTCCCCATCTCCACCTCTCGGGCCATGTTGGCCATAATACCGGAGTGCATCCCTGCTACAAATCTCCGCGATCAGTAGGTAATATCGTAAGTGCGTGGCAAGACAACTCTGAGAATCTAGCCTCATAATCCGTCACTGACATCTGTCCCTACTCCAGCTGCTCAAACTAATATCGCAGCTCTTCCTTCTCAGAGGGTGAAATATACCTGTCTAGAAACATCTGAGTGAACTGCGCCCAAGTGATAGGAGGAGAATCTGCTGGCCTACTAAGAATATAGGACTGCCACCATTTGCGAGCTCTGCCCTCTAAGTGGAAGTTAGTGAAGTCCACTCCATGGGACTCTAATATCGTCATGTTGTGTAGCCTGTCCCTGCACCTGTCAACAAAATCCTGGGCATCCTCGCCTCGCTCACCCCCAAAGACTGGAGGATGCAATTGAGTCCATCTATCCAATAACTTCTACGGATCGCCGTCCGCAGCTGGTCTGGGCTCAGGTGCTGCTGCTACAGGCTCAGTGTACCCGGGGTATGATGTAACGCTGTTGCCTGACCTGCAGCCTGGGTGGTAGGAGTCTGGGCCCCCCTCCCGCCTGAGATGTGGAAGGATCTGTTGGAAATAAACTAGCCTGGGACATAGTGTCCATAAACCGCATCAAACGGCACATGATCTCCTGGAAGCCTGGCGTCGATATAAAGTCCACTGGAGCAGGATCTGCTGGGGGAACCTCACCCTGCTCCTCTATAGTAGGATCCTCTTTGTGGTGGTGCAACTGGAATAGCTCGGGGACGCCCTCGTCCTCTACCTCGGGGCAGTGCCCTCCCCCGGCCTCTGCCACGACCTCGGACAACGAGGGTAGCGGCCCCTCCCGGGTCTGGAACATCAGATGCACGCGTCCTCACTATCTGTGAGAGACTAGAAGAATAAGATTTAGTAAACCATCAACTGCACGATAGAATAAAAATAAGGAGAGGTTTTCCTAACACCCTATAGCCTCCTGAAGATAAGTACAGACGTCTCTGTACTGATCCGCAAGACTCTACTGTGTTTGCCCGTGACTTGTGAGACTTACGTCAACCTAGAGCTCTGACACCATGTTGTCATGACCCAAAATCCTAACTCAGGTCGTGAGGGCGCCCAACAGCGGGGTCGGACAAGCCAACACTTATTTTACTAAGGGTTCTTTCTTGTTTGATTAAACATTCAACATATACCAATTTTTAAAAGCTTAAAACATAAACCGACAAGGATAATTATCCAGTTTTAATCAAAAGCGGTCATAAGGAGGTGTGAGCCAATATATACAGACCCAAAATCCATAATAACTACCACGTGTGTGCCAGGAACTAGTGTCACAAGTCCTACGGGCATACTAACAGAATATACAAAAGATATAATATACAGTCCCACTATTTGGAATAAATAGACGGGAAATAAGCAAAAGAAACTCCATGGTGCTGCCGAGGATCGTCAAGAGAAGCAGCTCACCATGAAGTCAGGTCCAACTATGATCAGAATCGAGCTCCGATCTGATAACCAGATGCACCAGCCTCAGAACCTGTACAATTAAGTACAGAAGCGTAGCATGAGTACATAAACAAATATGTACCTAGTGAGTATCCCGCCTAACCTCGAAGAAGTAGTGACGAGAGGTTGACTTGACACTCACTAAGGTCCAAGAAAATGATTAAACAAGATATAATATTAGTAACATACATACGAGGATGATAAAAACAGTAAACATTAAAATAACAGTAATTCAAATAAATACTGGAAGTAAATATACAATTACTACTTCATTATTCTTCTTTTTTTTTCTTTCCTTTAAAATATCTAACCACTCAATATCCATAAAACAATCATTAACAATTTAGCATGCGCATACAGGATAAGGACAACCGGCCTGAGCCATCATAATGATCATATATGTTCACTGTCGAGGGTCGAACGGCCCGAACCATAATATATCTTTCAATCTCGCCGTGGCGTACGGCCCGCCCCCATGAGAGTGGGGGAAATAACACTCCGCTCGCGGAATGTAAATTACGAAGCGGTCACATGCACACACAATCCACACATAATTCTTTATAAACTACTTTTTCGTGAACAATTTCTTAAAATTTCTCAAATTCCATGATCTTAGAGAATCAAGCCGCATGTATCAATAAATCATTAAGCATATAGTTCATTTCAAGGAGAAATACAAGGCATGATGTAGGCCTAACTACCCGGACATAACAATAATAGTCGCTACGTACGGACTCTCGTTACTTTGTGCGTACGTAGCCCCCACAAACATTAGCACATAGCCATTTAAATCACCTAGGGGGAAGTTCCCTCTTACAATGTTAGAAAGGAGACTCACCTCGTGTCGAACCTACTCCCCGGGTCAAGAATGCGCCTGAAACTCCGAACTCGTCGCCTAAGGACTCGAAACTAATCAAACATTACGTAAATATATCAAATTATACTCAAAGCATGGAATTCTCCTACTACTTAGTCAAATTCATCATTCTTGAAGAAATCCCAAAATCCAACCCCGGGCCTACATGCTCGGATTCCAAAAAATTCTCGAAGGAAACACTCACCCATAACCTAAGGATCATTAATATATGATTTTTCTATGATTTCATAGCCAATTCACGGGTAATTCTTTAAATTTTCGAAAGCCCTAGGTTACTACCCAATTCCTTAATTTTCCACTAATTAGGTAGTTAAATTCAACTAGGAATTCATGCATTAACTAACTTTAGGATAGAATTCACTTACCTTTTAGTAGCTAGGTCGTGAGACTCTTTTCCAAGCTCTCAAAATTGCCTATGGTGGAAGAAAATGGAGTGGAAATGGGATAATCCCGCATTGAAAGACCTTACTGCCTACAGGGGTTTCCGCACCTGCGACTCGACGGCCGCACCTGCGAGCAATAGCTCGCACCTGTGGAAAATGGGACAAGATCCTGGGCTCGCACTTGCGGGCAGGAGTACGCACCTGTGGGAAAGGGCCCACACCTTCGAGAACTGGGCAACCCACTTGGGGGTCGCACCTGCGAGGCTGGGACCGCAGGAGCAGTCTCGCACCTGCGACTAGGCAACCGCACCTGAGGTCACAACAGATCGGGTTCACCAGCAACTGCTTCAGCTGGTTTTTGGCCTACTTTGGTGCCCGAGAGGCACCTGGGCCCACCCGAGCCCCCATCCAAATATACCAACAAATCCTAAATCATAATAAGGACTCTCTCGAGCCTTCAGAAAACCCGCAACAACGCTAAAATTCAAAATCACACCTCAAAACCCCTAGAACCAAACTTAGGAACTTTAAGTATCTTGAATTCGCTAACAATGCACCGAACCGACCTATACTACTCGGAATGACACCAAATTTTGCAGGCAAGTCATAAATGACATAAAGGAACTATTCCCAGTCTCGGAATTCCGTTTGGACCTCGATAATACAAAAACACGTCCCAAACCACAATATGAACTTAAGGAAACTCTTATTTCAATATTGGGCGCCGAAACGCTCTCGGGTCATCCAAAACCCATTCCGAACATACGCCCAAGTCCGAAATCATCATACAAAGCTACCGGAACCGTCGAAACTCGATTCTGAGGTTGTTTACTCAAAATGTTGACCGAAGTCAAACTTAGCCTTAAAGGCCAACCTGAAGGAACCAAGTGTTTCAATATTGCTCTAAACACTTCCGAATCCCGGAACACCCGCCCCCGCAAGTCATAAATCATAATAAGCCGCTATGGGAATTTTTATTTAAGGGAACGGGATCCGATAATACAAAATGACCGATCGGGTCATTACATCGGCTGCATGGTGTTCCTATTTCCGTCATATCAGACAGAGATCCTCAGTTTACTTCACATTTCTGGAGAGCGGTACATAGTGAGTTTGGGACACATGTAGAGATAAGCACCGCATTTCATTCAGAGATGGACTGTCAGTCGGAGCGGACATTTCAGATCTTGGAGGACATGCTTAGGGCATGTGTGATTAACTTTGAAGGACATTGGGATCGGTTCCTGCCCTTTGGCCGAATTTTCTTACAACAAAAATTACCAGTCCAACATTGAGATGGATCCATTTGAGGCTTTATTTTGTCGATGATGTCGTTCCCCCATCGGGTGGTTTGAGCCTGATGAGGCTAAGTTATATGGTACTGATTTGGTGAAGGATGCCTTGGAAAAGGTAAAGTTGATTCAGGAACGACTTTGCACAGCACAGTCCAGACAGAAGAGTTATGCAGACAAGAAGGTTCTCTTGAAAGTCTCTCCGATGAAGGGGATCATGAGATTTGGGAAGAAGGCAAGTTGAGCCCAAGGTTTATCGACCTATTTAAGGTGTTAAGACGAGTTGGGGAGGTTGCTTATGAGCTTGCTTTGCTTCCCAGTCTATCAGGAGTTCATCCGGTCTTTCACGGGTGTATACTACCGAGGTATCATGCCGACTTGTCACATGTGTTAGACTTCAGCACGATTCGGTTAGATGAGAGTCTGGGTTATGAAGAGGAGCCAGTTACCATTGTTGATAGGCAGGATCACCAGTTGAGATCCAAGAGGATTTCTGTGATAAATGTCCAATGGAGGGGCCAACCAGTCGAGGAGGCGACCTGGGAGTGCGTGGAGGACATGTGGAGCAGATACCTATACTCATTCAACACTCTAGGTATGATTATAGACCCGTTTGAGGATGAATGATGTAACGACCTGACCAGTCATTTTTCTTTTAGAACCCTATTACCCTAAGTAAGACTCCCTGTATGTGCTTTTACTATTTTATCACTTAGGGATGGTTAATTCGAGATTTGGAAGGGCTTGGGTTGAAATCAGAACACTTGGTTCCTTTGGTTGGCCTTAAAAAAAGGATAAGTTTGACTTAGGTCAACATTTTGAGTAAATGACCTCGGAATTGGGATTTGACGGTTCCAATAGGTTCGTATGATGATTTAGGACTTGGGCCCATGCTCGGATCAGGTTTTGGATGACCTGGGAGCATTCAGCGCCTAATATTGAAAATTGGTTTCTTCAAGGTTCTTGAAGTTATTTAATTTGGTTTAGAATAGGTTTTGGTGATATCGAGGTCCGAATGGAATTGTGATACCGTGAATCGTTCTGTAATGACATTGAATACTAGCACGCAAAATTTGGTGTCAATATGAGTAGTTTAAGTACGTTTCGACGCTTTGGGAGTAAATTGAAGAACTTAAAGTTGATACTTGATCCAATAGGTTTGGGGTGTGATTCTTAGATTTGATGTTATTTTGGGCGTTCTGAGAGTTGGAACGAGTCCATTTTATGATTTCAAACTTGTCGGTATGTTCGGGTGGGGCCTTGGGGGCCCCAGGTATCAATCGGCGAGGCTCATACCAAGTTGAACATGGGAGCAACAACTGAAGCTCCCAGCTATTGGTGTAATCACACCTGCGCTTGGCCAGCCGCATGTGCGATCCAGGAGCCACAGAAGTGATCAAGACAAGTCTTCTCAAGATCCATAGCAGCGAGAAGTTTGGCGCACCTGCAAACGCGCAGATGCGATGATTCTGAGCGCAGAAGCGGTTGTGTCCGCATGCGCGAAAGAGTCGGCCACAGGAGTGGTTGCGTAGGAGCGGTCCTGGCTCCACAGGTGCGGTGGTTGAGTGGCCAAGCCGGTTCTGCAGAAGCAGACTTTTGGCCGCAAAGGCGGTCCCACAGAAGCGGAAGCCCCTCCGCAGGTGCTGAAACCGGTGAAGGAAGAACCCTTCATTTATTGCGAGACTTAGTCTTTTTGGCTCATTTATTCCATTGTTGGGCTATTCTTGGAGCTCTTAGAGAGGGTATTTTCATCTAACATCTTGAGGTAAGTAATTCCTACCAACTATGAGTCAAATACATAAATTATGGGTAGATTATAACATGTAAATTAGTGGAAATAATGGATTTAGGAGAAAACCTAGGTTTTTGATAAAAATAAGATTTAATCATGAAATTAATTATGGAATGTAGTAAAAATCATATATTTGAGTTCATGGAGTTATGGGTAACAACTTTCTTCGAAAATTTCGTAATTCGGGCACATGAGCCGGGGATGAATTTTAAGAATCTTACATTTAGGGTTGGGTAACCTCTTCAATAGTTGGAACACGAGCTTTTGAGCATGTATTGATTAATTTATATAGTATTTGATTGGTTTTGGGTTGATTCGGCACCGAATTAGGGTGTGAGCATATTCTTGGACCGGAAAGTAGGCATTGAGACGAGGTAAGTCTCTTTTCTAACCTTGTAAGAGGGAATTAACCCCATAGGTGAACTTAATTAATATGTAATTCTATTTGTGGGGTGCTACGTACGCACGAAGTGGCGAGAGTCCGTGCATATCTACTATTCATGCTTATGTTCGGGTAGATTTAGGTTTACACCATGTTTTGTTGATACCGTTGCTTGTTTATACTTACAAATTGTTTGGATTAAAGCAGAGGTTGAGGAGTTCAATAATTTAAGGTTCCTAGTTGAATTTCTTATTTTGAAAAAGAATCAAGAGATATTATGATAACTTAAGAAAATCTATGTCCAACCGCTTCTCAAGTATATTCCGCGAGCAGGGTAAATTTCCAATACTCTCATGGGAGAGGGTCATTCGCCTCGACAAGTTAATTGATATATTATATGGTTCGGGACATTTGACTCTCCGCAGTGCATAATATATTTATATGTATATTTGGATCGGGCCGTACGTCCTCGGCATAATTCGTGCATAAAGATATCAGAACCCCTTTTATATTTAATATTGTATCATGGTCTTGAAGGGTGAAAGGATTAGATAAGAGAAATGACTTGATTCTTATTCGGGATGAAAGAATTGTTTACTTATTTTCCTGCTCCGAGTTCTATTATCATTTTATATATCATGTTTAATTAGAACTTCATATTATTATATTTTTTGCCCATAGTAAGTGTCGAAGTCGACCCCCTGTCACTACTTCTTCGAGGTTAGACTAGATACTTACTGGGTACGTGTTGTTTATGTACTCACGCTACACTTCTGCATTTGATGTGAAGGATCTGAGGCAGGTGCATCTGGTTATTAGTCCGGCGTGCACACTTGAGTTCTGGTTCGAGACTACATGTTGAACTTCCCTTCTAAGCCATTCAGCAGCAGCCAAAGTCTCTCTTTTCATTCTTTTCTGTCTATTCTATTTCAGACAGTAGAGTAAAAATCTTTTTTATATTCTGCTAGTAGCCCACATACTTGTGACACCAGATCTTGGCACACACTAGTAGACTTATGATTTTTGTTTTATCCCTATGGTCATATACATTTAGTTGCTTTCATTTTGTTAATTTAAATATGTTTCTTACTAAATCTATTAAATTACAGAAAGCTGGAAGAAGTTATTAAAATGGGAATTCACTAGATTGCTCATTATTGGCTTGCTTAGAAATGGTGTTGGGCGCCATCACATCCAAAAATTGAATTGGGTCGTGACAACTAACCATCCCCGCAAATCATAAAATAGTAAAAGCACATACGGGGAGTCTTATTTAGGGAACGCGGTTCTAAAAAGAAAAACGACCGGTCAGGTCATTTTATAGTCCACCTTTTAAACAAACATTCGTTCTCGAACAGGTATTGAATCATATCTGGAGTGCTGAATAAGTGTGGATATCCGCTCTGCATGTCCTCCTCGGACTCCCAGGCCGCCTCCTCAACTGGTTGGACCTCAACTGGCGAACCTTCCTATCAACAATGGAAACTGGCTCCTCCTCCTAACCTAGGCTCTCATCTAACTGGATCGTGCTAAAGTCTAACATATGTGACCTGTCGACATGATACCTCCAGATCATAGACACGTGGAAATTCGAATGAACTTCCGATAGACTTGGAGGAAAAGCAAGCTCATAAGAAACCTCCCCAACTCGTCTCAACACCTCAAATGGGCCTATAAGCCTTGGGCCCAACTTGACCTTCTTCCAAAATCTCATAATCCCCTTCATCGGCGAGACTTACAAGAGAACCTTCTCACCCACTATAAATGATAAATCATGCGCCTTATGATCCGCGTAACTCTTCTTTCTGGACTGTGCTGTGAGAAATCGCTCCTGAATAAATTTACATTTTCCAAGGCATCCTTCACCAAATCAATACCATATACCTTAGTTTCGCCGGGTGTTGGTTGATTTCCCAATGCACACGCAAGTGTACGTGGTCGACAAGTAATATAGGATTGTAAGTCCAGATATCGTACCCACAGGGACTTGTGATTAACTATCAACTAAACTAAACTCAAACAAATATTT
>ML370864.1:68964-87239 GCA_005239525.1 Nicotiana knightiana
GCCTATATTCCTATGGAATCAGGATTAACAAGAACGCATTAATAATTCCCGTATAATAACCAAGCAAGGCGATTAGGTATATTCCTATCCTAACCGCAAATCCGCTCCCCTGAAGGGTTAAGATCTTGCTCTACCCAATCTTATATGCAATCTAGAATTCCCTCTCCCGAGTTCAACCCTAGATTCGTAGATAGTATTCAATTGGTGATCAAGCAATTAAATAATTAAGCGCAAGATTGAATAAACAAACCAATTAAGATAAAACAATAAGAATAATTCAAGCTTCAACTACAACGTTCATGTAGCACCCAAAACTCTGAAACTAATAAACTATGAAACTAAAAGAAGAGAAGAGAATAAAAACTAAGTAGACGCCTTTTCCCAGTGCAGTGTGTGTTCCTCCACTTCAATCTTTCAATCCCCTTCAATGATCAATAAAATCCCCCTTAATGTTATGTTTTATGGTCTATTTATATGTTTAGGATAAACCCTAAACGTGTAGGAGACTTCTATTTCAATTAGAAAACACTTAAACCCGTCAAAACTCGGTTTCTGGCCGACTGGGGCCCTGGCGTTTGGACCCAAACACCTGGCTAACGCCAGGCTAGGGCTGGCGTTTCAGCCCAAACGCCTGGCTAACGCCAGGGTGGGTCAGGCTGTTTGGCTCTGTCGCCCGGCTATCGCCCGGGTGTCTCCTTTCGCGTATTTTTCGACGTATTTGCATCCTTTTAGCTCCGTTTCCATTTCCAATTCACCTACACATAAAATAAACCCCATTAGGAACATACGGCGTGTATTTTTATCATTAAAGCACATAAAATGCAAGGTATATAATGCTTAAAATCATGAATTCTAGCCACGCATCAACGGGCTCAAACCACCTGATAGGAAAACAACGTCGTCGACCATATAAAGCCTCAAATGGAGCCATCTCGATGCTGGGCGGATAACTATTGTTGTAAGAAAACTTGGCCAAGGGTAAGAATCAATCCCATTGTCCCCCAAAGTCAATCACACATGCTCTGAGCATGTCTTCCAAGATCTGAATTCTCCACTCCAACTGCCTACGCAGGTCCCCAACTCACTATGTACTGCTCTCCAGAAATGCGAAGTAAACTGTGGGCATCTGTATTATATTATGGATACAGGCACACCGTGCAACCGAACTATATCCTGAATATAAATCTGGGCCAACCTCTCTGAAGTATATGTAGTCACCACCGGAATGAAGTGTGCAGAGTTGGTAAACCTATCGACAATGACCCAAACAACATCAAACTTCTGTAATGCGCTCCCACTTCCACACATGTATATTCATTTGCTGGAGTAGGCCACCTGGCTTCTGGTGTTCATACTTAACCTGATGGCAATTTAGGCATCTAGCTACATACTCAACCATGTATTTCTTCATCTGCCGCCACCAATAATGCTGCCTCAGGTCGCGATACATATTCGTAGCACTTGGATGAATGGAATATCGAGAACTGTGCGCCTCCTCTAGAATCCTCTCTCTCAAGCCATAGATATTAGGAACACATAGACGACCCTGGAGTCGCAGAACACCATCCTTGCCGATAGTAACCTCCTTGGAACTACCTTGTAGTACCGTCTCTCTGAGAACCATCAAGTGCGGATCATCAAATTGCGAGCCTTGATCTGCTCCAATAGTGAAGACTAGGCAACGATGCATGTAAGAACCCAACTGGGCTCTGAAATATCCAACCTCACATGTCTGTTAGCCAAGGACCGAATGTCCAATGCTAGTGGCCTCTCTTCTGCTGAAATGAATGCTAATCTACCCATACTCTCTGCTTTACTACTCAAGGCATCCGCGACTACATTCGCCTTGCCCGAATGATAAAGAATGGTGATGTCATAATCCTTCAGTAACTCAAGTCATCTGTGCTACATCAAATTGAGATCCCTTTACTTGGACAAATGCTGCAAGTTGAAATGATCAATGTAAACCTCATAGGAAACCCCATAAAGATAATGCCTCAAGATCTTAAGAGCATGAACAATCACGACCAACTCCAAATCGTGCACGGGATAATTATTCTCGTGGGGCTTCAGCTAACGTGAAACATATCCAATAACACACCCCTCCTGTATAAATACACAACCCTAACCAATGCGTGAAGCGTCGCAACACACATTATGCATCCTCGAACCAGAAGGCAACACTAGGACTGGTCTTGTAGTCAAAGCTCTCTTAAGCTTTTAGAAGCTCACCTCACAATCATCTGACCAACAGAACAGAGCACCCTTCTGGGTCTATCTAGTCAAAGGTGCTGCAATAGATGAGAAGCCCTCCACAAACCAGCGATAATGACCTGCTACCCCAAGAAGCTCCTGATCTCAGTCGCCGAAGTGGGACGAGGCCAAATCTGAACTGCCTCAATCTTCTTGGAATCCACCTTAATACCATATACTGATATAATATGCCCCAAGAATGCTACAAAATCTAGCCAAAACTCACAGTTGGAGAACTTAGCATATAACTTTTATTCTTGCAAGGTCTGAAGCACCGCTCTCAAATACTGCTCGTGCTCCTCCATGCTATGTGAGTAGATTAAAATGTTATCAATGAAGACAACGACAAAAGAATCAATATAGGGCATGTACACCCTATTCATCAAATCCATAAAAGTCGTTGAGGCATTAGTCAAGCTGAAGGACATCACTAGAAGATCATAATGACCATATCTGGTAGGGAAAGTAGTCTTCGGAACATCCGAGTCCCGAATCCTTAACTGATGGTACCCCGATCTCAAGTCGATCTTAGAGAACTCCCTAATCTTAGAAATCTGTAACTGGCCAAACAAATCATCCATATGCGGCAACAAGTACTTGTCATTAATGGTGACTTTGTTCAACTGGTGGTAATCATTGCACATCTGCATAGTCCCATCTTTATTCTTCACAAATAACACTGGTGCACCCCAAGGTGATACACTGGGCCTGACGAACCCCTTTGCTAGCAACTCCTCAAGTTGTTCCTTCAACTCTTTCGGATCCATACGGTATGGTGGGATAGATATAGGATGGGTATCTGGAACCATATCAATGCATAAATCGATATCACGAATTGGTGGCATGCCTGGAAGATCAAAAGGAAACACATTAGAGAACTCCCGGACTATTGGCACTGAATCAATAGCCGGAGTCTCTACGGTAGTATCCCGAACATAGGCTAGATAAGTGATCTCATCAAAACCCACACCACAATTAGGTAGTGAGGCGGTCGATGCAATACTAAACCCAACGAAGTTCGGGATCAAATCCACAGGGAGTTAGAATAGGGATTAGGTGTATATCTAGTTTGATTGTATGGCTTGTCCTAAATTGCTCTTCCATATTCTTTATTTTTTGTTCTACTTCTACTTTGTTCTATTGTTTTCAGTTATGAAACTAAGAGATAATATTTTTGGTTTTGTTGTTTTTCAAATGATAAAAGGATCTAGGGTCGTGACTTCCACCTAGATGGTTACCTAATGGGTTGTAAACTCTAGTCCAAATGATAAAAGGATCTAGGGTAGTTTGAGTGATTTTGCCCAATTTGGCTTTCTCAAGTCCAAATGGGTATAGCCCAAAACAAGTGATAAATGCATAAGTCGGGTCTTACTATCTCTAGATTCAATACTTTAATTGGGGCTATCAATTTCTTGAGTTCACCCTAATTTCTTGTTAGCCAAGTTTTCCTAGACTTAGTCTATCTTTCTCAAGTAGAGATTAAGTCAATTAGGCATGAACCAATGTTTGCAACCATTAATTCTTGAATTAAAGCAACAACTAGGCTAAAATCACTAACCCAATCACAAACAAACCCTAATTCAAACACCCATTAAATACCCACACTAGGGTTGGGTCACAACCCTAGCTAGAACTTTAGTTACTCATGAAAAATGCATAAATTAAAGAAGAAATAAAGATACAATCCATAATAATTAATTATAGGAAGAAAATCTAATGTTTGGAGAAAAATCTAGTACAAAATTACTTAAAGCAGTAAAGAAAACGACTCAGCTGCTCTCCCAAAACTCAAACTTAACCTAAAAATGACAAAAAGTCCTATTTATACTAAGCTGAAAATATCTGACAAAAATGCCCCTGCGGAGGTTGTGCGGCCACATAATTGTGAGTGCAGTCCACACTCTGAGCTTGAAAAGTCAACTGTGCCTTCTGCGGTTTCATAAAAGTGAGATGCGGCCGCATTTCATCTGGTTGTGCGGACCGCACATTTCTGAATGCGGCCGCACACTTGGCTTGGGCTGGGACTTGGACTTAATCTTGCGGACAACACATTTGTGAGTGCGGCCACATACTATCTTCTGCGGCAGCACAATAGTCGTGCTGTGTGCACATCTTCACTTCAAGACTCTCTGATTCTCTTCTCCTGCGATCCGTATATTAGTGAGTGCGGCTGCATTTTGGCTCTTGCGATCGCACAATAATGGTGTGCTCCGCATTCCTTCATTTGTCTATAATTCCAAGTCTCTGAACCTCTCTTATGCGGCGGCACCAAAATTATGCGGTCTGCATACTCAGAAGCTGATTTTGATAGGGTTCCTTCATTGTTTGCGGTTGCACACAGTATTGTGCGGTCCGCACTATAAGCACTTTTGCCCTATTTCGGTCCTTGACCAATTTTGACTCTTTTTCGAGTTGATTTTCACTTCTTTGGCTTGTTTCCCAATAATCCTGCAAGAAAGTTCATTTCATTAATTCTCGGGATACCTTTAGGCATTTTTGAGCTAAAACATAGGTAAAAGAGAGCAAATAAGCGGTCAAAATCCCTACTTATCAACTCTCCCAAACTTAAGCTTTTGCTTGTCCTCAAGCAACTAAGGCAATTCCCACCTCCATTATAAAAAAAAGGATATTTCAGCTGGCCTAAGTTGTGTCAAAACACAAATCAATTGGGACAAATAATTATCCACACGCTCATGAATCATTAACAAGCCTATGATTTGAAAATTGAAGAACAAATGGATCTAATGTGACACTTGAGCATCAAGGGTTCACTCTTTTCATCAAGGAAGCTCGCACTTTCATGCAAGTCTCTTTGGATCCCAAACTCCTCCTCCTATACTTTCCGGAAGCTCATCTCACTCACGAATGAAGAATTCAAAACAATGACTCGAGGAAGGCTCGCTTATCACTCTCAAAAGAATGTCACAAGCCCGGTCTAAGTACCATATGCTTGCCCCTCATGTAGATCACCACTAATGTAAGCTTGCTCGGCTTGAAATCGTGTACGACTTTTTCGGCATGTAATGAAGGATTTTGGATTAAGGAGGTTAATATCAGATTGGAATCGGTTCATCTTTCCTTTAGCATTTCATATTCTCTTGTTGGCTCATGCTTTGCTGACTCTTTGATTCATTTTATTTTCCCTTAGGGGGATTAGAGAGACTTGACATAACTCTTTCTTTGTCATGATCTTCACGATCTCCTTCATTTATTTCTCTATGCTTTGCACTTTTTCTTTCTTTTGCATCTTTTCAACCCTTTCACATTATTCACTTTCTTTTTGTGGTTTTCTTTGTTCTTCCTTTCTTTTGCTTTGCCTTCTCCTCTTTTTCATTTCTTTTATCTTTTTGTGCCTTGAACCTTCTTTAAACTCATCGTCTCTCCCCCAAACTTATGTTTTTTTCCATTTGAATCACATGAGTTCTATAGAAAAGTCGGGTGCCAAAAGAGTCACTATAAAACGGTTAAAGGCTTGTAATGTGGTTATTCAATAGAAAGGCTTTAGGCTGAAAAGGGTTTACTAAAGATGATATCATTGGTGGGCCATGGAAGGTTTCAAAATGGGCCAAGGAGGGCCTACAATCACTGTTAAGCCAAGCTAACTTATAATTTCGCCTAGAAACACATTCGGGGCAAGTTCTAGACCGTTCACACGAGTACTTGGACTTGTAACAAAATACCTTACCTCTCACACAACCGGATTGTTAAAGATAAAGGAGTCGAGGGCCCACAACAACCGTATTCAAGATTGAAAATCGCTAATGGTTCAACTAAACCACTCGATGACTGCCTAAGTCAATACAAGATTCACAAGGTCACTAACTAGAGTTATTTCTATACAAAAACTTGTTTTTAAACATAAGCACATAGTTAAGTGTGTTGGTACCAAGTGAAACATGCTTGACCCTTTTATTCATTACTATATGTTTTCCTAAATAAGAAAAGAAAACGGACTCAATCCCTTAAGAAGTTTGTCACGCCATCCATCATTGGGAAGATCCACCTGGTTCACAGAAAATCCACCTTTGGAAAGAACCATGGCATTAAGAAAATCAAAGGCTTATTGATCACTCAAAACATAAAAAGAATCTAGCAAATCCAAAAGAAACTACTAAAGTAAATAAGAAGTTATACTACTAAGAAAGGTAAACTAAAGAAGCTATGAAATAAACTATGGAAAGTAAGGTAAAAGAATATACAAACCCAAGTAAAATGAATATGTATATAAGGGAAACTAAATATATACATCAAATGAAATGGAAGATCATATACATACCAAAGAGAAAATAAATATAAAAGAAAAAATAGTATCAGAGTTATTACGGGCCAATATCAATGTCAATCAATCAAAATAGACCACCCCCCAAATGAAAAATAAGCATTGTCCCCAATGCTTAACAAAAATAAGAACAGGGAAGGGTAGAGAATTAAGAGAAATCCCTAAGTGGTCTCAGTCTGCATGGCATCTCCAGCACCCTCAGTCTGCATAACATCCATCCTCAGCACCCTCAGCCACCTCACGTTGTATCTCATCATCACCTGGCTGAGACACAACCGGGTTGCTAAGCATCTGGATCATCTCCTCAGCGATGTGGGCAGTAGCATCCAGCTCCTTAGACTGGCCGGCTGCTGCCTCAGATGCCTATGGTGTTGCTTATATTGCTGGGGCTGCTGTCTCCATATGTAGGTCCAATGGTAGATATCCGACAGATGCAATCTTGGAAACCTCGTGTCTCAACTTCTCCACTGACTTCTTCGACGCCAGAGACTTTCGCATCTTCTTTGTTTGCTTCCCCAACTCCTCAATAACTTCCCCATGTGCCACCAGAGTCTCCATTATGGTCTTCTGGTAGTCCAGAATCTTCTTCAAAGTTTCCTCCACTGATGGAGGTACCTGTGGGGCTGCTGGGGTAGAGGACTATCTGTAACAACACTGGATAGGTCAGACAACTTTGAAGTAGCTGCCTGCATCCAGTTGTTGAGACTCGCCAATGTCTAGGAGGCTCACAGCAGTCCGTGGATAAGTGGATGAAGTTGGTACTGATAAAGGAGTTGATGGCCTGGATGAAGAAGGTGGTGGCATGGCTGCTGTAGAAGTCATGACAGTTGTGGAAGGCTCAACGAATGAATCAGTAACTACTACCCTTGTCTCCTCAGACTGGCCAGTGAAAGTAGTTGCCTTAACCTTGAACTTAAGGTTGTCATCATCTTGAAGGTGGTAACATGAGAAAGGCTTCTTGGCCTTTACTTTTGTATCATACTGCCTCGGCTCCACCATTTGATCATTGAAGTACTCAGTGAGGAAGTTGGGGTAGCGATATGATCTCTCATGCTTCTGGACAACTAAGGTAATGTCGGTGGACATGATTGCCCCCACATTTATCGGATGCCCAGCCATAATCAAAGCCACGAAGACTGCTTAGGGAAGGGGAAAATTGTTCTCATTCAAGCACGGGTCAATGTGGCTGCATACAAATGTCTGCCACCCTTTTGCCTAAAAATTTTTGCTAACCACGGCCGAGCTGTATCACTCAAAGTCAGCTTTTCTAAATATTGAACGGCCTCCACTTATTCAAATACCACATATTTGTTCAGAGTACAGGGGTCGAAATTTTTTTTCAGATTTCGTACTTTTGTTACCTTTGAACCCTTCTTTATATGAGCCATATTGGCATAAAATTCTTTAACCAAGTGCTCGTTTGTGTCGAGGACATTCTGGGTGAACCATTTCCACCCCTTTAGCTCTTGGAACTGCCTGAAGACATTTGGATTGTGAATGTCCAAGTCCTTCATCAAGAACTGTCTTTCAAGTGTGAACGATCTCTGGGGCCACTATTCTCTGAACCTGTTGAAGGCAGTGAGGGTGACAAATATTTCCTCCCACGTCTCTCTTCTACTTGACCTCTCATGTCGACCCACTCGAGTGTCACCTCTTCTCCCATCATCTGGTACATCATCATCATCATCTACATTGATTGGTATGGGAGGAGAAGGTGAAGAGAAGGGCTCGGGCCCCTGGCTTTCTTCTTTAGAACCCGTAGAAAAAATGTCTGTAGGCTCATTGCGCAATTGATAGTGCCCTGTGGTTTGTGGTAGATTGGATTGGGTTCAGTTTGGACCTCCATAGATTGACCCTCGGAAGCTTCCCCAGATACGGCATATTCACTGGTGTCAGAGGTGTCAGGAACTATATTTGTAGTTGTTTTCTTGCTTATGGCCTTTTGAATGACCAGTGGTAGGTTACTCTTGCCTCGGCCTCGACCCCGGGAGGGCTCACCCCTCCCTTTTGATGAATCACCTCTGTCGCGGAATCTAACCATTGTCTGCAACATATATCCATAGGAATAAGTTAGAAATGCAGGTCATAATATATACAGATGTATGTTTGAGAGGTGCAGTAAATCAGACTAAGAAGAGGAAGTGCAGACCGCACAAAAGTGAATGCGGTTGCAGAGTGCCGAGTGCGGGATACACAATTTCACAGTGAGGCCGCACAACCAAAAGTGCAGACCGCACAAAAGTGATTACGGCCGCACAACCCCAGGTTCATAATACTGGGTTCTCTGATTATGCAGCAGTGCGGACCGCACAATTTTGCTGCAGACCGTACAATTTTGCTGCGGACCGCACAATTTTGATGCGGACCGCAAAATTTTGTTGCGGACCGCACAATTTCACTACGGACAGCATAATTATGGGTGCAGTCCGCACATTTCAAACATCAATTTACCGTAACTTTCACTTATGCGGGCCGCACAAAAATGTGTGCGGCTGCACCATTTAAAATTTATGGGCACAATTCTTCATTTCATATAATTTTCTCACAGATAAACCAAGATTTGAGCAATTAAACATGATTAGCTATTTACCCAGGCTCCAATCAACATTTTAGATACTATCCACATGATTCTAGGCCAAAATGACTATCTATTGACATTGTAAGGCATGAACATAACCCTAGATAAAAAAAAACAAAACTAAGAAAAAAAATGAAAAATCTAAAGATGTAATGACCATACCAGTAATGAAGGATGCAAGTGTGAATCTACACAGATGAAATGCTTTAATTTTGAGAACTAATGGGATATGCTATGTGCTTACTTAGGGTTTCAGAGCTCAGAGAGGGAAAAGTGTGAATAGTGCATGGAGGTCTTATTTATAGGTTGATCATTCCGTGCAAAATATACCTGAGTGCGGCCGCACAATTTTGAGTGCAGTCCGCACTCTTTACCTGTACCCTTGAAGAAGTTCTACGATCTGCACAAAAGTGAGTACGGCCGCAGTATTTGTGCAAACCGCACAATTTTGTGTACAGCCACAATTTGTTAACAAAATTTGACAAGTCAAAATTAAGAGATAATTCATTTTGGCCTTCCAGTTATGCGACCGCACACAGAATTGTGCTGCCGCAGAGTTATAGTGCAGTCCGCATAATTCTGGTGCGGTCCGCATTTTTGTGACACTTAACCAGTTTTTCTTGCATAGTCCCTGCAATGCACACCCATTCCTGCATACACTTCAAAACTAGTTAGCACAAAAAAAAACCTACCTAATATAAAGAAGAAAATCAAGAAAAAGAAAAAGACACATGGGTTGCCTCCCAAGAAGTGCCTGATTTAACGTCGCGGCACGACGCATATTACCAATCATTTGAAATAAAGCAATGCCACAACGTGGCCATCATCAACCTTGCCAAGATAATGTTTCACCCGGTGCCCATTAACTCTAAACACCTCATCATTCTTATTTTTAAGATCTAGAGCACCAAAGGGTGTCACATGCACAACTTCAAATGAGCCACTCCACTTGGATTTTAGCTTTCCTGGAAACATTCGTAACCGAGAATTGAAAAATAGCACAAGATCACCTTCTTTGATTCTTTATTCCGGATATACTTGTCATGGAGGTACTTTATCTTTTCCTTATACAAGGACGAACTTGGATATGAATGGAACCGGAACTCATCAAGCTCATTCAATTATCCTATCCTTAAGTTGGCGGCGACATCCCACTCAAGATTAAGCTTCTTCAACGCCCACATAGCCTTGTGCTCAAGTTCCACCGGTATAGGACATGATTTCCCGAACACTAACCGATACAGAGACATACCAATTGGTGTTTTAAAAGCTTTCCTATAAGCCCAAAGAGCATCATCAAGTTTCTTCGACCAATCAATACGGTTGGCATCCACCGCCTTTTACAAAATACTCTTGATCTCCCAGTTCGAGACTTCAACCTGTTCACTTGCTTGAGGATGATAGGGGGTCGACACTTTGTGAGTGACACCATACTTGAAGAGTAAAGTATCAAAAGCTTTGTTGAAAATGTGCGATCCCCCATCACTAATAATGGCCCTTGGTGTACCAAACCTTGTGAATACGTTATTCTTCAAAAATGCTACCACACTCCGAGCTTCGTTGTTGGGAAAAACCACGACTTCAACCCACTTTGACACGTAATCTACAGCCACCAATATATAAGTATTACCACATGAGCTCACGAACGGACCCGTGAAATCAATGCCCCACACATAAAAAATGTCAATCTCCAAGATGGTGGTGAGGGGCATCTCATTTTTCTTGGAAATCCCACTGGCCCTTTGGCATTCATCACAATGATTGACGAGATCGCTAGCGTCCTTGTAAAGTGTAGGCCAATAGAATCCACAACTTAACACCTTTGTAGTTGTTCTTGATCCACCATGGTGACCACCATATGGCGAAGAATGGAAAGCCTAAATAATACATAATTTTTCTTCTTCCGGTACACATCTTTGGATCACACCATCGGTACAAATTCGGAAGAGATAGGGATCATTCCAATAGTAGTCAAGGCAATCCCGTTTGAGCTTCTTCCTTTGGTTTGAAGAGAACTCATTTGGTATAATGCCACTTACAAGATAATTGGCCAAGTCGGCGAACCAAGGCCTTCTGGTCATAGAAATGGAAAGGAGTTTCTCATCGGGAAATGAATCATTTATCTCAAGGCCATCATGTGGCCTCCCCTCCTCCTCCAATCGAGACAAGTGGTCCGCCACTTGGTTTTCACTCCCCTTGCGGTCTTGAATCTCAAGATCAAACTCTTGTAAAAGAAGTACCCACCGCATCAATCTTTCCTTGGAATCTTTCTTGCTCATCAAATATCGAAGTGCCGCATGGTCGGTGTGAACAATCACCTTTGTACCCATCAAGTACGGGCAAAACTTCTCCATAACAAAGACAATAGCAAGGAGTTTTTTTTCGATCACCGTATAGTTGATTGGGCCTTGTTCATGGTCTTACTAGCATAGTAGACCTGATGGAAGATTTGTTAATATGTTGCCCCAATACCGCTCCAACCGCCACATCGCTTATATCACACATGAGCTCAAAAGGTAATCTCCAATTTGGTGCGGTGGTAATAGGAGTAGTAGTCAACTTATACTTGAGCAATTATAATGCCTTCATACCATCTTCATTGAAATGAAACTTGGCATCATTCTCTGAAAGTTTGCACAAGGGGTTTACCACCTTAGGAAAGTCCTTGATGAATCGGCGGTAGAACCCTGCATGACTTAGAAAGATCCTCACTCCCTTCACACAAGTAGGGGGAGAGTGTTTGGATATCACTTCAATTTTGGATTTATCAACCTCAATACCATTCTTTGAAATCTTGTGACCAAGGGAAATGCCTTCCTCGACCATGAAGTGACACTTCTCCCAATTCAAAACCAAGTTAGTTTCCTCACATCGTGCCAATACCTTTTCCAAGTTGTCCAAGCACTCTTCAAAATAATTCCCCACTATAGAAAAATCGTCCATGAAAACCTCAATAAATTCCTCCACCATATTGGTGAAGATGGCCTTCATACACCGTTGAAAAGTCATCGGTGCATTGCATAACCCAAATGGCATCCGTGAGAATGCGAAAGTACCATAGGGGCACGTGAAAGTGGTCTTGTCTTGGTCCTAAGGAGAAATAAGAATTTGATTGTAGCCGGAGTATCCATCAAGGAAACAATAAAAAGCACATGGCCAACCTATCCATCATTTGATCAAGAAATGGAAGCAGAAAATGATCTTTTCGAGTGACTTTGTTGAGCTTCCTATAGTCCATGCACACCCTCTATCTGGTGAAAGTTCTTGTGGGGATCAATTAAATTTTGTCATTTGTTATCACAGTCATGCCCCCTTTCCTTGGGACACATTGCACGGGCGAGGTCCACGAGCTATCGAAAACGGGGTAAACAACCTCGACATCCAACCATTGATGATATCCTTATTCACTACCTCTTGTATTGCTTCATTGGATATTCTTTGAGGCTCCGTGGAGGGTTTGGCATCCTCCTCCAAAATAATTTTTTGCATGCAAAAGGTGGGGCTTATACCCCGAATATCTGCCAATGTCCAACCTATAGCTTTCTTCCTCCTTTGGAGCACCGCCAAGCTAGAGTCTACCTGCACGTTAGTTAAGCACGAGGAAAGAATAATAGGTAAAGTGGAACAAGGGCCATGAAACTCATACCTGAGGTGTGAAGGCAAAGGCTTTAAATCCAGGGTGGGAGGCTCCTCGATTGAGGGCTTTGTTGGAGGAGTCTTCCGGTTCTTAAGATCCAAGGACAATTTTCTGGGCTCATAAGTATATGACCCCATTCCTTGCAAAGAATTGACACATTCTATAAAGACTTCATTCTCATTCTCATCATGATTTAGCAACACAACTTCCAAGGTGTCCTCGACATTCATCACAACACTTGTGTCATCAACAATTACTTCGGTCACTAGATCCATGAATAAACAAACTTCGGTGCTATTTGGTTTGCTCATTGATTTGCATACATAAAACACCACTTTATCATCGCCTACTCAGAAGGTGAGCTCACTGTCTTCCACATCAGCTAGAGCCTTCCCCGTAGAAAGGAAAGGTCTCCCCAAGATAATATGCACCTCGTAGTCAGCCTCACAATCAAGGATCGCAAAGACTGTTGGAATGATGAACTTGTCGACCCAAACTAACACATCATCAATTATCCCCAATGGCCTCTTCATGGTCCGATCCACCATTTGTAGCCTCATCGATGTGGGTCTTGGTTTCCAATCCCCAAATTTTTTAACACAGAGTGAGGCATCAAGTTAATGCTTGCCCCCAAATCACATAAAGCTTTGGAAAATTCGGCGGTCCCTATAGTGCACGGGATTGTGAAGGCACCAGGGTCTTCCAATTTTGGAGCCATGAAGCACACAATAGCACTCACTTGATGTGTCATTTTGATTGTTTCACAATTCATTGATCTCTTCTTTGTTACCAAATCCTTCATGAACTTGTCATATCCCGGCATTTGTTCTAAGGCTTCAACCAAGGTTGGTTTAAGGACAAACTCTTCATCATATCAATAAATTTCTTTGATTGATTCTAACTATTCTACTTTTCGCGTCTTTGAGGATAGGGAGGAGGAGGCCTTGGAATGGGTTCCTTGGCTTTTTGCACTACTAGATCCGGTATTTCAATCACATGTTTCCTAGACGGGTTCACCTCTTCTTGTGTCTCCTCCACACTTTCATCAATGTCAATCCTCACCTTTTCATTATTTTGAACATCATTGCTTGGCATGTCATCTTCGGCATAATTTTACAAAGTATACTATTTCATCCAAAATTTTACAAGCTTCGGCATAAGGCGTGTTCATAAAGTTCTCGCCGATGAGTTGATTTACCACACACTGATTTATTGTGTTTGTTTAACCAAATAATTAGATACTTTGACTAAAGCTATTTTTAGGATGAACATGGGTTACTGATAATCAAGGAAATAGAGAAAAATGAATAATAGACAATATTGCCGCAATATAGAAAAGAGAAGTCAATTATATTCGAGAATCAGTTGCCTTTACAAGCTGTATTCCCCTCCCTTATATAGGAGATTGCTTGATATAATGTAAAACTCTTTCTATGGTTGCTCATTAATGACTAATTATGACATTAATGAGGCGTTACAAATGATAACGGTAATTGGGGTACGATTACATAACTTTCGAGTAATCAATTGTGGGTCCTTGAATCTGCTCCCTGTTTTGATCAGGTTGAGTTTCCCGCGGCTGATAAGCTCAAGGGTTTATTGAATCGTGCCTCTTTGTTTCGTACCTCTTCAAAGAATCAGATCCCCCCACTTACCATATATTTATCGATTAATATTTGGTAAGTGGATATTCATTTATGGCGGGAATATTTTTGGCGCCGCTTTTCCTCGAAACATTGTATCCTTCTCTGCACCATAGGCGTCGTTTTTCACTTCCATTTAATGCTCACACCACGTGTCCTTTTCGGATTGGTTCTGCATTTACTCAGCACTTTTTAGGGATTTTTGCGGCTGCATCAGTCCCGAAGTGACATCTTCAATTATGACTTTTCATCATTATTTTTCTTTTTTTCCATGTTTGACGGTTGTCCTCAAGTATAAATACGTTTCTTCTTTTCTTTTCTTCCATGAAATACTTTTTAACCTTGTCTTTTGTAAAGAACTTCCTTCTTGCCTTTGTAAACATGTCTTCTTCAAACCTTCCTCATGGAGTAATAGATATTTAAAATTTAATGCCGACTTCTGCTCCGACTAGGAGTCGGAGGGGTGGTAGACTTAGAAGTATAATATCCACTCCTTTGAGGGGCTCCGCTGCTTCTCAGATAGTTCCCTCTCCTTCCACTAGATCTCTAGTTTCTCCGACGTTTAGGGTTTCTCGGTCTTTGTCTAGAGGTAGAGGTGAACGCATTCGTGAACCAGGAGTTGATGAAATTGTCCCTGCTGAGTTTGTTTTTGCTAGAGATTATCAAGTTCTTGTAGACCAATCTTCTTCCCTTGAGAGTGTCGAAAGGTATCCAACCCTTATAACTGAGGGTCAGATTTCCCTTGTTCGTAGGGAGTGTTTTTGGAGGCCTGATTTCCCTGTCTATATTTCAAATAGTAATCAAAGAATAACGTCTTACAAGACGGGATATTCTTTTGTTTATACGTACCCCTTCACTCCATGTTTTAGACCACCTATTGACCCAGTCATAATTTAATTTTGCCATTTTTCAATATCTGTTTAGGACAAGTTGGTCCGCTTGTGTGGCGAGTTGTCTCATGTCTTAGGAGTTTGGCTTCTTCAGCCTCGGTTTCTTTTACTTTCAACCATCTTATTCATCTTTACTCAACTACCTTATTTTGTTAAGGGGCTTTTACTCTAACCGCTAGAAGCAAAAGAGTGCTGGTAACCCCTGGAGATGATAAGGATAGGGGTTGGTACCTCTGGTATGTTGCTGTACCCACCGTTGGCTTAGTGGGTGAAGAAAATCTTTCCTTCCCTGAGAAGTGGAATCGCGCACGTGAGTATGATTTAGCTCACATCTATTTATATTTTCCTCGTTCTGACTTGAGATGTTTTATTAACACCGTATATGATTCTTCTTCTCTCAGCAATCATGGATACTGTTGAGAATGTCTCCGGTATCCGTGATTGGGTAGAAAAATTATTGTTTGTTGCTCCTTTTAAAGAAAGAACTTGGAAGTACCTCGCTGGGAGGTATGGTTGGCTTGTAAAGACCCACGGTAAAGACCCACGGTAAGTGAAGCTCTTATTCTTGCTTCTTTCCTTATTTGAGTCTCTTCTTTCTTTGTCGCTTAACTTTTTCCCTTTTAATAGGGTTCTCTGCTCGTGAGGTGTCTGCTTCATCTATCCCAGAGATGTCTTTGGCTCAGGCCCAAGAAATTACTGTTGGTTCATCTTCCTTGAAGAGGAAGATTGGTGAGTCTCGTTCCGTAGAAGAAGAAGAAGAAGAAGGTGCTATAGTACACAGGCCACGGAGAAGGCGGGTGGTTTCAGATGATGAGTCTACACCCTCGACCTTGCCTTCCGTGTCTGTGATTGAGCACTCTATCCTTGAAGATGTGTCACACTCCCCTGTTCATAAGTCTGTGGATTTCCTGTTCCATGAAGGTTTTGACCTTGCTTTTGACGATGTCCTTTTGGCTGCTGTCTTTCCTACTTCTTTCAGAGAAGTTGTCTCATCTTCTCCTTTGGATATTACGGCTTCAGCTGTTGCTTTTCCCGTGGCTTCCTCAACTCTTCTACCCTCTGTGCCTGCTGCTTTGCCTGTGGCTTCTCCAGCTCCTCAATCCTCCATGCCTGTTGTTGTTTCATCTCTGCCTACTTCCATGCCTTCCGCTAGGGAAGTAGGGTCTTCCAGTAGAGAGATGCGGCAGGTGGTAATAGAGGTTCCAACTGAGGGGAATCTTTTCCAGACAACGGGTGAGCCCGAAGTGTGGCTCAAGCCTTTGATAGGTCCCTTTGAGAAAGCCAAGCTAGCCAGCCACGATGCTCTTACATTGGCCAATGAGGTTGTGCATACTTCTTTGAAGGTATGATGCAAGTTATCCTCTTTCATTTTCGTATACGAAATTTACCATATCCAACCGGTTTATTTTTTGTAGATTAACCTTATAGGCATGGAGCTTATGATGAGGATTTCAAACACGGACAAGGAGATAAAAGATTTGCAGGCCGATGCTGATAATTAGAAAGCACAGTATGGTAGCCTAAGGATTGACATGGATGCTTTAGAAGAGGAAATGAGTACCTTGAAGTGGCAGATGAGACACATGGCAGTATAACTAGTAGTAGAGAAGGCTTCTTCCAGTCACGATGATAAATACAAGAGTGTTCTGGAGTCTTCGTTCGCTGAGCAGTTGTCCCGTACCTCAGAGGAGATTAGAGACTTGAAAAAATTGTTGGGGCAGAAGGAGGAATACTCAGGCAAGCTCGTGAAATCACTCAGTCGTACTCAAGAGGACCTTCGTAAGGTTTTAGATAAAGCTCAAACTCTAGAGGAGTCGATTGTACCGTTAAGGGCCGCCCATGAAGCTGCAGAAGCAGAGAAGGACGGATTGAGAGCTGAGCTTCAAGTATGGACAAGGGATTATGAAGATCATGAATAGGTGGTTGCTGTCGATGTGAGCTGGGCGTACATGAATTCTCTCCTTGACACATTGACGAAAATGAGTCAAGAGGGTTTCGATAGTGCTGAAATAGCTAAAACTAAGTAAGCCATGGAGAAGGCTCAACAAGGTCATAACCTTTCTTCACCTGATGGTGAGACTCTAGCCGCTCATTCCTCTCCATCCCTAGTTTCTCCCGCTCCTTCTGCCAGTGAAGTTAACCCCCCTCTTGAAGAAGTTTAGTCGGTTCACCCCCCTTTTTTTTTCTTTGTCTCAATTGGTGGTTACCCCCAGTCCCATCGGGGGTAAATTTGGACTTCTTTTGAAGTCCCCAAATGACAACTTAGGGAAACCTCAATGTATATATATATAAATTCCATACGGCTAAGTATAACTTAATACTTAGTTTTTTGCTTAGCCGTTTTAATATATTAATGCTAATATGACTTTTGTTGAGTTTTTGTTTCACTCTTTAAGGCTTTTGCATGCTTCATTTTTTGAGGTATTAGTTTTACCTCTGAGTTTTACATGTAGAATGCTTTAGACTACTCGTACCTTTTTTTAATAGGCACGGTGTCATATTAAATGTGTGCCTTTTTGTAATAGGCATAATTTATGGAAGAGGGCCCTTTATAATTGACATGAAGAAGACGTCTCAACTTCATGATAATGCAATAGAGTGATAGGAATTTTTACGCATGTTTAAGAATGTTTCCAAGGAAAGTTTTTTGTTTGAACTTCCATGACATTTTACATGTATTTGATTATAGTCTAAAACTCATGTTGCAACTGTTTTTGTTTAACAGATTTGATATACTCTTGTATTTCGTAATTGTTTTTCATAGGTAACAGTTTTTCGATATTAATACAAGGGAACCACTGTTTTTTCCTAGTAACAGTTTTTATAAAGATTGGGGTTTTTACCCGCAACTGTTTTCGTTAGAAACAATTTTCTAATAAGTACGAGGGAAATGTTTTCTTATTTGTAACTGTTTTTATTTGATGACAGTTTCCTGAACAAATACAAGGATTTAGATCTTTCATCCATAACTGTTTTATTTGATAACAATTTTTTG
>ML370865.1:0-123354 GCA_005239525.1 Nicotiana knightiana
GCACGTCGTAACATTATATATATATATATATATATATATATATATATGGATCGGGCTGCACGCCGCAACGATATATTGGATCGGGCTGCATGCTGCAACGATATTGGGTCAGGCTGCACACCGCAACGATATAACGCTTGGGCTGTAGGAACCCCTCCGAAGTCTGCAAACCCCCAGTGAACGCAGTCGACTATATATTTATGGATCGAGCTGCACGCTGCAACAATTATTATAAGGTACCTGTTGAGCGTGAGTGCTGATTGATGAGAGTTGAGTCGCGAGTGACTGAGAGGATTGTCCGAGGGGCTATATATATATATATAAACAATCTTTATTAAACCCCTTTTTTATTTGGTATTAGAGCCAGAAGATTTTTTGACCACAATCTTATGAAACAACATAGTTTTACTAGATTTATAAGTTGCCACTATAAACTGATATATATTACCGTAGAGAATATTAGCAATTATACAGACTATATAGATCAGTTAGAAATACAATTAGCTCTTTGCGAAAGACCAGAAGCAGGCAAATTAAACAACCCAGAACTTAAAAATCGTATTATTTCAAAAATAGAGACATTAGCCCTAGAACTACAACAAGAAAAAGATTATCTTAGGACAATCAGAAACGAGATAAAACATATCCCATTAGGATAAATAATATTTATGAGACAACATCCTTTAACTAAACAAATAGCCTTTAATTATTGGATCTTAAGTGGAATCTTACAAAGAAAAATAGAATTAAAGAAAATTTTAAAAAAGGTGAGAAATCTCTTAACAGCAACTTTGGAATTAGCTGAACAAATAAAAGAATCGAATTTAATAATTAATACAGAACCTAGTTATATAATAAAATGTAGTATTAGTAAAGAAACAATATCTGTTTTAGAGTGGGAGTTACAATATATAGAAGGTGAAATATATTTGAAAAACCAAAGAATAAAATTTTTGAAGAATAAGAAAATTTGGATACCATTAGGCTAATCAAAATAGATAATTTAAAGCACTTAGAATATTTAAACTTAAAAATACCCTCTGAAAAGAAATATAGAAGTTTAAAAGATCAGACTATTATAAAGTGTAATTTCAGTAACGGAGAACATATTCTACATACAGAAGACAAGCAATATAATATTTAGTAGATTTAATAATAAATCTAAGTAAAAGGTTTCAACAGGATAGTAAACATAATAGACAAGTTTTAGAAGAGATACGTTTATTAATAGAAAAACAAAAGAAAGTTTTTATAAAATTAGAAGAAAATTTTGATTTTTTAAAGACACAAGAAAAAGAAATAGAAAAAAGTATATTTTCTTCAGACAAAAGGGCTGATAAACAAGAAAAAGAAGACAAAATTTTAAAATTATTATTTAGTGAAATAGAAGGCGTAAAAAGGAGATTGGAGGAGCTAAAAATAATTTCTCTTTCATGAAAACAACAGATATGCATAAAGAAGCCTTACAACTATTGGAAAAAACTATACCTTTTCCACAAGATTTTAAAGATTTTATACCAGGATCTAAGTCAGACCAGGTAATAATTAAACAAAATAACGTTATAGTATCATTGTTAATAGAAGTAGATAATAAATAGATAGGTTTCTAAAAGAAGTAAATAAATCTAGTAATAATTACGAAATAGAAAACTTGATAAGTAAATTAGAAAAAATAGAAATAACGCCACAAAAAGAAAGAAAAAGTAAAAAGCATAAAAAATGGACTTTCTTTCAGCTAGATCAAAACCAAGCTGCTCAGAAAATAGACTAAGTAATAATGTATTATCAAGAATACTAAGCAGACGAAAAGAAGAAGATAATCAACAATTAGATGAAATAATAGATGTAGATAGGAATATAGAAATTTTCCAACAAAATCAGTTAAGACTCTTAGACCCAAGAATCTTATACAAAACTAGATGGCTCAGTAATAGAGCTCAGTTATACAGACACTATAGAGAGGAACATATATTAGCCATAGGAGACAATTTTACAACTTTAAGCCTAATTAACCCAGAATCAATGAAAGAAGTAAAAATGTTTAAAAAGAATTTAATGCATATGGGACTAATAATTATAGGACTTAAAGGATTAACTAGAAAGAATCTAGGAACAAAAGTCCTAGTAGTAGTATATGATGATAAATGACCGGAATTAAAGAAATCTATAATAGGATTAACAGAGGTAGACATGACAAATAATGGAGGAATTTTTTATATAAGCCCAGACTTTATGATGAATATGCTAGAATTCGGAAAAAACATAAAAATAGGAATACAGACTAAAGGATACGAAGAAATGACTAACGGAAATAATCTCTTAATGTGTATAGGATTTTTAGGAAAAATGGACAGATGATAGTAACACCAAATTCAGACCAAAAATAGATGATGTAGTAGAAGTAATGGGAAATAAATGAATTAAACTAATAAAGCCAATAAAAATAGACCCCGAAGAGTACGCGGGATTAGAATGGAATCTAGAAAATTTTAATAAGAAGAAGGTTTTAAAACCAGAATCTCATCTAATGTATACTAACTCGAAGGGAGAAACATCAATTAGATTTACAGATTATAATTATACACCCCAACAAGGGATAAATGAAGAAAGTACAACAGATGAAGGAAACAACGAAATGATGAACATAGAAATTTTACCAGAAGATGAGTTTGAAGTAGACATAGCAATAGAAAAAGCTAAAGAAATTTATAAAAATAATGAAAGAAAACTTTTTAAATGTAAAGGTTGTAAATCAAGAGACTTAAACTTAAAAGAAGTTAAAATACATTTTAAAAGATGCGAACTAAGAACAGATAATATTGGATATAGGAAAGAATATGATATTCAGTCAAAATTAGAACAAATGAATAAAATAATAAAAGACGTAGAAGACGAAAATGATGACATAGAAATAGAATCTCTAATAAGTCAAAAAGAATTAATGGAGTCTACAAGTTCAACACCCTTCCAAAAGACTTCTCAACAATCATTTACGGTAGACACTAGCACAAGTAATATACTTAGAAAACGAGTATATAGGGTCGGAGGGACTGCTCAAGAAAATGTAAAACCAATAGGTAAAAGAATGCCTATAGAAGAACCGATTAAACTACAAGAAGGAGGTAGTAAAGTTAAGATATTAAATATAGTTGTGCACGATGCACAATGTGGAATTCAGTAATAGATTTATGGAAAGGAATAGTGGTGGCAGACTATATTAAAAATTACTCAGAATAAGATGCAGAAACTATGTATAGATACTTAGAAACTTTTCTAGGAGAATCAGCTAAAGGAGTGTGGGAAGCATATAAAGTAGAGTTTCCTCAAGAATTTCAGAATTTAGTAGCACTAGGAGAAAAATCCTTATAATTTACTAATCAAATTCATATTTTACTCACTGGCGAAGACCCAAATAGTGGATTAATAACACTACAGAGAGATGCTTTAATAAAACTAGAACAATTAAGTATAAGTAGTTGGTTCCAGATTAAAAACTTTTTAAACAACTTTTTCTACTATTGTACTATTAGCGAAAACACTTTTGACCAAGATCTAGGTAAAAAGCTCTTTAATAAATTACCAGGAACCTTAGGAAGAGAAATAGAAGAAAGATGGTACAAAAGAGAAGGAGTAATACAAAAACCTAATGCAAAATGGGCAATAGGACATAGAATACAACATGTAATGACTATTTTACAAAAAAAATGTACAAATCTACAAATACAAAAACAGTTAAAACAGAATGAAAAGGATTTTTGTAAAGAAGTAGTATACACAACACAGAATTACGATAAAAATAGACAAAGACGTAAAAAATATTGAAAACCGCAATATAATAAAAATAATGGTAGAAGAAAATATTACCTTAGAAAGTCGTCAGATAAAAAGACATATCTAAATAGAGATAGACATGTTAGAAAATATAGAACAGATAGAAACTACAAAAATAAATTAGAATGTTTTACTTGTGGAAGCATAGAACATTTAGCCAATACTTGTCCAAAAAGAATGAACAATAAAACTAGAAATTCGCAGTTAATAGAAGACTTTCAAGAAACTCTAATAAATGTAGACGAATACATGTCAGATAATGAAAGTATATATTCTATAATAAGTTTGGAGGCAGAAGAAAGAGAAAAATCAGATTCCTCAGACTCAGAAGAAGAAGATCTCATAAATAATATAGGATTAGAACAATTAGATAATTTTCATATAGGAAATTTAATGAATATAATAGAAGAATGTAATCATGACTTTAAAAAAGGTAAAGGTTTAGATAGTAACCCTTGTTTTATTTGTAAATGGTATCCTAGTAAAGAAAAAAGGGCTAAATGCACGAGTTGTTACTAAGAAGGATGTATAATGTACATAGAAAAAGAACTAAACATAATAATAAATGACAAAAAAGAATTTAAAAAAGAAGATGAATCTATAAGCAATGAAAGGATTTTAAAGTTAGAAAGAAAGGTAGAGGAACTAGAAACAAGGTTACAACAATTAGAAAAAAGAAAACAATCTGAAAGTATGAAAGAAGATTATTTAGAAGAACTAATGAGTGAAGAAGTATACGATACCTTTATATGTAATGAAGATAAAAGACTAAGTACTTTAAAAGTTTTAGTAAGACTTAAAATAGAAGGATATGAAATAGAAACTTTAGCGTTGGTAGATTCAGGATGTACCAAGTGCATCATAAACAAGAAAATAGTACCACCAGAATTAATAAAAACAGTAGATAAGCATGTCGCAGCCATGCAAATGGACGGGACGCATAATATATATAAACATTATATTAACAAAGCACAAATTAGTTTTATAAATACTTGTTCAGAATTTTATAAACCAAGTTATAAAATGGATAAGATATGGGTTAGAGATTTAGATATTAATGTAGACTTTGTAATAGGATTAAGTTTTATGTTATACAATAATGGGAGTTATTTAATAAGTAGAGACGGAGTAATATTTTTTAAAAAACATAACTCATACGCATGTACAGACAACTAGAATAAAGACAACTTTAAGGCAAAAAGGTCTAGAAGATATAAAACAAGATAAATGTTGTGAAGAATGCGAGACTAATAAAACTTGTTGTAAAAAAGAACTAAATTTACTATTAGAAGAAGACGAAACCTTGGATAAAAACTATGATTTTATAGAAGTAGAAACAGAATTATACAATTTCCAAACAGGAATAAAAAGAATAGGAATAATAGAAAACCAAAAGGATCTAGACAGCATAATTAGAATTCTAGATAAAATAGAAATAATAGGAGAAAAACCCTTAAAACACTGGGAAAATAATAAAATATTATGTAAATTAGATATTATAAATCCAGATTATGTAATAAAAACAGCCTCGATAGAAGCAACGAATTAAGATATAGAGGATTTCAAAATCCAAATTAAAGAACTATTAGAATTAGGAGTAATAAGAAGATCAACATCTAGACAGATCAGCAGCGTTTATGGTAAGAAACCATAGCGAAATATAAGAGGAAAAGCTAGAATGGTAATAAATTATAAAAGACTCAATGATAATATGAACACAAACGGATATAAATTACCAGATAAAACTGAATTAATAAATAGAATACAAGGAAAAAGAATCTTTAGTAAATTTGACTGTAAATCAGGATACTGGCAGGTAAAAATACATAAGGATAGTATAGAATGGACGGCATTCACTTGTTCAGAAGGGCATTTTAAATGGCTAGTAATGCCCTTTGGGCTCAAAACGGCACCGCCGATCTTCCAGAGAAAAATGGATAATATCTTTGGAGAATACAAAAGATTTGTACTTGTATACGTAGATGACATCCTAGTTTTTAGTAAAGATATGAAAGAACATTTAGGGCACTTACAGACAGTCTTTAGANTAGGAGAAGGAAAAGTAAAGTTACAGTCTCATATAACTAAAAAGGTTTTAGAAATGCCAGATAAACTAAATAATACAAAATAATTACAAAAATTCTTAGGAATCATAAATTATGCAAGACCATTTATAAAAGATTTAGGAAAAATAGCTGGACCCTTATATTCAAAGACAGGTATAAAAGGACAAAAACAGTTCAATACAGAAGATATTAAGATTGTNTATTATATTATAATAGAAACGGATGGTAGTTTAGCTGGATGTGGAGCTATATTAAAGGCTAGACCCAATAAATATAGTGACAAAAAAAAGAGAAAATATGTGCATACCATAGTGGAAAGTATAAAGAAAAAGGAAATATGAGTAGTATAGATGCCGAGATATTAGCAGTAATATATGGATTAAACAGTTTTAGACTATATATTCTCAATAAACCAGAAATATTAGTTAGAACAGACTGCGAAGCAATTGTAAAATTTCATAAAAAGATTAATAATAAAAGTAGGTGTAAAAGAAGATGGTTAAACTTCCTAGATACAATTTCTATATACAATATAGAATTTGAACATATAAAAGGAAAAGACAATAATCTAGCAGACCAACTAAATAGGCTAACAAAAAATATGAGTAGTATAGACGCCGAGATATTAGCAGTAATATATGGATTAAACAGTTTTAGACTATATATTCTCAATAAACCAGAAATATTAGTTAGAACAGACTGCGAAGCAATTGTAAAATTTCATAAAAAGACTAATAATAAAAGTAGCAGTAAAAGAAGATGGTTAAACTTCCTAGATACAATTTCTATATACAATATAGAATTTGAACATATAAAAGGAAAAGACAATAATCTAGCAGACCAACTAAGTATGCTAACAAATAACCCAACTTTATTTTCTACAGTATGAGGCCAACAAAGATTTCAGATAAGGGCAAGGGTATCCAGACAATCAGTACAGACTTATACAAACAGACAGTTGGGTAATGTACAATTTAGACCTCACAATTTAGTAAATAATACTTTAGAAAGAATGTATTTTGGAAAATACAATCTTATTGCATACCCTTCATCTAATCTGACTTTTAGACATTTGCCAGACCACTCTATAGATAGACAACAAAAGTGTTTGATAGACAATATATGGATTTCACATAACAAGCAAGACACAAAACATCTCATTGCATCTTTAAATGCTCTGGGACAGTATTTTACATATAAAAATAGAGACAAAAAGTTTAAATTTTATGTAGTTCTACACGAAAAAACAAATGGAATTTTCCACACTTTGATTGAGGTAATAGACTCGATCAAAGATATAGAAAACCCACTTTTTAAAGGATTCAATGATTTTACGGAAGCTTTAGACTATGCCAGAGGAATTTTAGGACCAAACTACTATATTTCACCATCCCTTAGACAAAACCCAGAAAAAACACAACAATACAATATACAGAAAGATACAGACAAGATCATATTCTGCGACCACTGCCACTCTATGACTAAAGCCTTCAAAAGGCTAAATCAAAAGAATGAAGGACTGGTCCAAGAAAATACAAATCTTGAAAAAAGAATGGAGATCCTGAAGAAACAGTTAAGACAGACAGAGCACGAACTAGCTCAAGCCAAGGGTTTTCCATCCCAACAAAAAATGGATGAGATGGGTGTACATTCCCCTATGAATATTAAAAAATCTACTGTATCAGATTGAGATACAGCTAGTCCGGTTCAAACGGTAGCCGGTAAAGACTCATCAAATCCGTTGACAGCTGTCACTTTGCTAAAAAGTGAAGATGAAGGAACTCCATCACAGACTAAAAGAAAATTACCAAAAACGCTACGGCCAAAAAAGAAGAAATCAGTAGCAAAAAGGAGGGAAATACAACAAATAGTACAACAGACATTAGAAGATTATTTCAAAGGAAAGGAGAACGAAGACAAACATATTAACCCAGCTCCAGAAACAGGATCTAGAGACGGATCTAGAAATGAAGACTCCAATTCTGAAGACTCTAACTCTGAAGAAAATGATCAGAGGATAAATTATTTTCAAGACGCCCAAGACCCAGAAGACGATGACTCTGGAATGAGTTTCGATTCCATAGCAATACACAATCTCAACACATAAAAAAAATGCGTGTATATACAAGTATAAATGCAAGTACGAATACGTATGAATGTCGGTTCCAATAAAGAGGAAGACGACGAAAGAAAAGAAAAGGAATTTGCTTTAATAAAGCAGCTACAGGAGAAAGGACAATAATGCAAAGCCATCTTCAACAACTTCACGTGACGATGGGGTCCAAAGTGTACCCGACTGAGTCATAAAGATGTTTTTGTAATTTGAAATCCACATTTGAAGTCCGGATGTTGCCTATAAAAGGAGAAGCTCACAAGCAAAAAGAAGTAAGAAAAACACGGAAGCAAAAACCATTCTTCAAAACCAAACTCTCCAATAAATCCTTATGTTTCTTTCCTTAGCCAAAATATCCTCTACTCTATTATAAAACTTTCTTTGTAAATTCTTAAATATTGTGCAAGTAAGCTAAGTAGGTCCCGAAAGGGAAAACTCACCTCATTATTTAACTATGTAAGTTTTATATGCTTTATATTCTCTGTAATATCTTCCCCTAGATGTAAATTACAAGTTTTATGTTATGATTGTCTTTATGTAAAAAAAATTTTAAGTTCTTTTAAAATGAATCTGTTATACCTAGTAAATGGTTATTCTCTTAATTTCTTAATAACTTCAATGGATTAACCTGTAAATTCCTAGGCATTGAATGGGCTATTGTTAAAGTCCATTTGATAAGAGGACGCTTTAAATAGCCATGACCAGAGAGTGGTTAAAGAAGATAGTTGTTAGGAGTATAGATTAAGAGAAAGAGATGAACAATAAAAAAAAAAGGGAAGAAGAAAAAATAGAGAATTAATTCATAGAATATGATTAATTGAGTAAGAAGAGGTGAGTAAGTACCGAGTAGGACAGTACAAATATAAGAAAATAACTTTCTTAAGCAAACCTCTATTCAAAGAAAAATACATTTTCATCAAAATATCATAAACAATCTTTATTAAACCCTTTTTTTATTTTTTTTAATCCTATTACAAAGTCTACATTAATATCTAAATCTCTAACTCATATCTTATCCATTTTATAACTTGGTTTATAAAATTCTGAACAAGTATTTATAAAACTAATTTGTGCTTTGTTAATATAATGTTTATATATATTATGCGTCTCGTCCATTTGCATGGCTGCGACAGGCTTATTTAGTGTTTTTATTAATTCTGGTGGTACTATTTTCTTGTTTGTGATGTACTTGGTACATCCTGAATCTACCAACGCTAAAGTTTCTATTTCATATCCTTCTATTTTAAAGAAAATTTGGATACCATTAGGCTAATCAAAATAGATAATTTAAAGCACTTAGAATATTTAGACAAAAGATTTTTTACATAAAGACAATCATGACATAAAACTTGTAATTTACATATAGGGGAAGACATTACAAAGAATATAAAGCATAAAAGTCTTGCTAAAGGAGTGTGGGAAGCATATAAAGTAGAGTTTCCTCAAGAATTTCAGCACTAGGAGCAAATCCTTATAATTTTACTAATCAAATTCATATTTTACTCACTGGCAAAGACCCAAATAGTGGATTAATAACACTACAGAGAGATTCTTTAATAAAACTAGAACAATTAAATATAAGTCGTTGGTTCCAGATTAAAAACTTTTTAAACGACTTTTTCTACTATTGTACTATTAGCGAAAACACTTTTGACCAAGATCTAGGTAAAAAGCTCTTTAATAAATTACTAGGAGCCTTAGGAAGAGAAATAGATACGACTTCACGTGACGATGGGGCTCAAAGTGTATCCGGCTGAGTCATAAAGATATGAGTGATACTTTGCCCGAGGGGCTATATATATATATATATATATATATATATACATATGTATATATATATATGAGTGATACTTTGCCCGAGGGGTTTGTTTTATGAAATTAATGTCTTCACTCTTCTTTATACCGAGCCTCTATTGAAATTGTTGACAAATATTTTAAACAACTTTCATTGAAACTGGAGTTTTACGAGATGTTCATAATTTAATTACTGATTTGATCTTGTTATTTCCACTGAGGTTTTATGGTATGAGATTTCTATGATTTCTAAATGCTCGTCACTGCACTCAGTCTTTGGTTATAATTGTTACTTACTGAGTTGGCGTACTCACGTTACTCCCTCCACCTTGTATGCAGATTCAGGTGTCACGGGACGTCCAAGTGAGTGTTGATTTATTCTCAACTAGTTCCGGAGTTAGCAAAGTAGCTGCATGGCGACCACAACCTTGTTTTCTCCCTCCTGTCCTCATTGTTATTTCTATTAGACTCCTCTTGTTGTCTTTCCAATCTGTATTGAACTTAATATTTCAGACTTGTATCGTAGATGCTCATGACTAGTGACACCCGATGTCGGGATGTTTTCCGCATATTTTCCTTGTTTTGGATTTTCTTTGAAAGAATTATGATTGAATAGTTTGAAAGATAAATTTTGAAATGGAATATTGTTTAGTTTGGGGAAATGAGTCGACTAGCCTAGTACCACGATAGGCGCCATCACGTTTGAGTAATTTGGGTCGTGACATATTTCAAGAGTAATAAAATATATATACCTTCTCTTGTATTACCAAAGAAAAGAGAGCAGACAAAAATATTAAGCAAAGTAATATGCTAATAAAATTTTTATTAACAATGTAATAATACTAAGCATTGGATAATATAATAAAGAAAAATATATAACAAAAAATTTATTCAATGACTATATAAGTCCCTTTAATTTAATAGAGATTTTATTATCGGGTGTATCATAATGAAAAATAAGATGATAATTGAAATTTGTTAAAGCAATATGATCTAATATGTTCAAACAAACCCGATCACAATTTAATTTAATTAATATATTTTAATTTCGACCACGCGTCGCGCGGGTACGACGTCTAGTACTTTCTTATAAAAAAAAAGCTCAATCCAACTCACAAACAAAAGAACTAGCTAGAGCCAAAAAAAAAAAAGAGAGACTAAATAGTGTTATTTAAAAAAAAGAATTAATAAAATAACTACCGATCAATGTCCTAGAGATAAACAATAAAAATAATTATTAATCAAAGATTACACATTGTTTAGATCATTAGTTAGGGGGCTTAGAGTTGAACACATTGAATCTAATGAGATTTCATATGATAGTTTCTGGTCACAAAATTATTTTTTTAAAAACAGGTAAATGGACAAAAAATTTAACCGCATGCCCTTTATATGGAAGTGAACTGAATCTTTTAACAATATTTGAAACTTTAAAGTTCAAACTAAGCACCCGTCTCTCTAGGAGTCATAATAAATGTAGCAACCTAAATGCCTTTTAATAAAGTTGGAATAGGTTTATAGTGTCATTTATGACGCGTGTGCAAAATTTGAGGTCATTTCGACGTGGTTTGATAGATTTCGGCGTCGTTGGCGAATTTTGGAAGTTTAGAAGCTTTTAGGTTTGAATCCACGGTTGAATTGATGCTTTGGTGTTATTTTGGGTGTTCCGAAGGTTCGACTAAGTTCGGGTAGTGATATATGACTTGTTTGAATGATTGGTTAAGGTCCCAAGGGGCTTGGGATGATTTCGGATGGCTAACGGGAAGTTTGGAGACTTAGCTTAGCAGTTGGTGCTGCTGTTTCTGGTGTACCGCACCTGCTGAAGGGTAAGCGCAGGTGCGGAGGTCGCAGGTGCGAGGGAGGATCGCATATGCGGAGATGGAGGCCTGGGGCTTAGTTGCAGATGCGAAGAGTGTATCGCGTCGGCGAGTCCGCAGGTGCGAAGGAAGTTGTGCAGGTTGGAGGACTAGCGGATAAGTGGTTTCTGCAGGTGCGACTCTGGGACCGCAGGTGTGAGTCTGCAGATGCGAGGAGATGGTCCGCAGGTGCGGAACCCCTGGGAATAACCTATATAAGTAACACTTCGCAAATTTTTGCCCCTTTTCCACCATTGTTGAATGGTTTTGAGCTTTGGGAAGTGTTTTTCAAGGGAGAAACGAGAGATATCATTGAGGTAAGTTTCATGAGTTTATTTACGCGCGTTTATGATGTTTTTCCATTGATTAGGCATGAAATCAGTAGGAGTTTAGGGTGAAATTGAGGGAGTTAGGACTTGAGTTTTGGAGAGTTCTAACTGAGGATTTGAGGGACCAAACAGAGCTCGATTTCGACGAATTTTATATGGTTAGGCTCGGGAGAGGACGAGGTTTCTAATTCTGCCATTTTGACTGGTTTCGAGACGTGGGCCTGGGGGCCGGATTTTAGCCTATTTCGGATTTGGCCTATTTATGTAGTTTTTTCAAGTGGAATTCGATTCTTTAGCCTATGTTGACAGTATTATTCTGATTATGGATAGATTCGGAGCTTTTAGAGACCGAGTCGAGGGACGAGGACATCTTGGAGTAGGATTTTACGTTGTTAAGGTAAGTAGCAGTTTTAACTCTGGCTTTAAGGGTATGAACCCGGAGAATTTGATATCATGTGACTGTTCGGAGGTGATACCCACGCTAGGTGATGGGCGTGTGGGTGTATATCGTGAGGGATTGAGACATTGTCCATCCCGTGAGGATGTGAGGCCAAATGGCCATTATCTGTGTTTACGTATTTACATGTTGATGAACTTGACTGCCTTCATGTTAGAGATCATGCTTAGGCTTTATTCATGCTCACATTATTTCGCACTCAGTCATAGAAATTATTGTACATGTTTACCTCAGTCTCTGGTATTTTGTTGATATGCTGTAATACTTGATATGGGTTGTGTTTCCTTTATTTGTTGAAAGTTGTGAGTCTAGAGAGGTACATGACTGAGTGAGGCCGAAGGCCTGTTGTGAGATATTTGATTTTTGCACGCGAGTTATCCGTGCAGCACGTGAATCGTCTGTGCAACACGTGAGTTGTCCGTGCAGATACAGATATGATATGATAGCACATGAGTTGTCCATGCAACACGTGAGTTGTCCGTGCCGATCCAGATATTGATATTATGGCACGTGAGTTGTCTGTGCAGCACGTGAGTTGTCTGTGCAGCACGTGAGTTGTCCGTGCATAGCGCTTGGGCTGTAGGAGCCCCTCCGGAGTCTGTACATCCCCAGTGAGCGCAGGTACCTATTGAGTGTGTATATTGAGTACTGAGTGCCGAGTGTTGAGTGATGAAGTTACATTGCTGTGAGGTTTCATTTACTTTTGTTGTTGCTGCATTTACCTGTTAAACTTCTTTGTAGCAATTGTTGATTTATGGAAATTACCTGCTTAACCTGATTTATACTTAATTGTGGAAATAAATAATTGGATTGTTCTGCTTAGCTTGTCACTACTACTCAGTTCCTTAGTTATTTCTGTTACTACTGAGTCAGTTGTACTCATACTATACCATGCACTTTATGTGCAGATCCAGGTGAGTTAGAACGCGACGATCGTTGAGTTCAGGCTGGTTATCTTTGGAGACTGCAAGGTAGCTGTCATCGTCCGCAGGACCTTGTTACTCCTTTTGTCATCTATTTCTTCTTGTAGACAGTAGATAATTTATATATCTTAGTTCATAGATTTAGACGCTCGTGACTTGGTGACACCCCGATGTTTGGGGCTCGTTTCCGTATTTTCTACAATTATATTTAGAGTTGATTTAGTTTATGAGAAATTCAAATATTGGAAATGTTTTATTAAATTCTTATAATCAAATTGGTAGTAATATTTTGGGAAGTAGGCTTGCCATGTATCACGATAGGCGCCATCACGACATGGTTTAGAATTTGGGTCGTGATAAGTTGGTGTCAGAGTCTAGGTTACATAGGTCTCATGAGTTATGAGCGGGTTTAGTAGAGTCTTGCGGATCAGTATGGAGACGTCTGTACTTATCTTCGAGAGGTTGCAGAACCTTTAGGAAAACTTCACATTCTTGGATCCTTGTCGGGCGTTCTGTGTATTCTAGTAACTAAACATCTGTTATTTCATTCCCTGATGACTCGTGCTACCGGTCAAGAGGGGCAACCACCAGTTCAATCCGCGAGAGGCCGAGGTCAGGGTAGAGGCCGTGGTAGGGACAGAGATATCGCCAGCGTAGAAGCTTGGGCAGCACCTACAGATCCCCCAGTTGTTCCCGCTCAGGATGAGGTCCCAGAGGTAGAGGTTCCGGCGGGGCCAACTCAAGCACCACGTGTACCTATTGTTATCCAAGCCTTCAGGAGGCCCTGGCCAAATTCTATCAGTATGTACGGGCCTTGCTCAGGCGGCTTCAGTTACTACGGCCGCAGCTACTTCTCAGGCTGGGGGAGGCACTCAGACTCCCGCCGCCCGCACACCTGAGCAGGTTGTTCAAGGACATTAGACACCGGGGGCACCTCCAGCCCAGCCGGTTGTAGCTGCTCAGGGCTATGTAGCTCCTGTTATGCTAGAGGATGAGCGACACCTAGAGGATGAGCGACGTAGATTGGAGAGGTTTGGGAGAGTCCAACTTCTATCATTTAGTGGTGCTGAGGGTGAGGATGCACAAGGTTTGTTGGACAAGTGTCAGAGGATGCTTCGGACCGCGGGTATTCTGGAGACCAGTGGGGTCTCATTCACTACTTTCTAGTTCTCTGGGGCTGCACTTAGTTGGTGGGAGGCTTACGAGAGGCGTAGGCCGGTTGGCGTAGCGTTCCTTTCTTGGCAGCAGTTCTCCGTTATCTTTCTGGAGAAGTTTGTACCTGAGTCCCGCAGAGAGGAGCTGTGCAGGCAGTTTGAGCAGCTTCACCAGGGTGAGTTGTCTGTTACCTAGTATGAGATGTGATTCTCTGAGTTGGCTCGTCATGTGGTCTGGTTGGTTCCCACAGATTGGGAGAGGATCAGCAAGTTTATATATGGTCTCGGTTTTCAGCTTCGACTGCTTATGACCGGAGAGAGTATCTGGTGCTACCTTTGATGAGGTTGTCGACATAGCTCGACCGATTGAGATGGTTCGTGGTCAGGAGAGGGTTTAGAGGGAGGCTAAGAGGCCTCGTGGTCCAGGTGGATTTAGTGGTATTCCTCAAGGGGATCAATTTCAACAGGGAAGAGGCCGCCCATTCTTGCCTGCTCAGTCAGCTCGTCCATTTTACCGTGGTGCACCATCTGGCCATGGTTCTCACAGTCATCAGCAGGATCAGTCATCATTCAGCGCACTGCCAGCGCAGGGTTCTCATCATGCCCCGTCTACTCAGGTATCTTCGGGTAATTCTTTTGGACATCAGGAGCAACAATATCGTCGATGAAGGGGTTGTTTCGAGTGCAGGGATTTTGGCCACATTATGAGAGATTTCCCTAGGCTATTGTGTGGGGCTCCCCAGTGGGGTACTCGTCCGATAGCACCAGCACCAGTTCCTCCTCCACCTGCTCAACTAGCTAGGGGCAGAGCCCAGGAAGCTAGGGGTTGCCCGAGAGGGGGAGGCAGAGCAGGGGGTGTTCAGGACCATTCCTATGCTCTCCCAGCCAAGCCAGACGCTATTGCTTCCGATGCTGTGATTACAGGTATTGTCTCCGTCTGTCACAAGATGCCTCTGTATTATTTGACCCTGGTTCTATATATTCATATGTTTCATCATAATTTTCTCATTTTCTAGATATACCCCGTGAGTTATTAGTTACAACTGTTCATGTATCTATCCCTGTGGGCGATACTATTATTGTGGACCGCGCGCATCGGTCATGTGTGGTGTCTATTGGGGGTATGGAGACCCGAGTGGATTTGTTGTTGCTTAGAATGGTTGATTTTGATGTGATATTGGGCATGGATTGGCTATCTCCATGTCATGCTGTTCTAGATTGTCACGCTAAGACCGTGACCTTAGCGATGCCGGGAATTCCTAGGGTAGAGTGGAGTGGTTCTATAGACTATGTGCCGAGTAGGGTGATTTCATATTTGAAGGCTCAGCCTATGGTTGAGAAAGGTTGCCTATCTTATCTGGCTTTTGTCAGGGATGTTAGTGCAGAGATTCCCACAATTGATTCAGTTCTGGTGGTATGTGATTATCCGGATGTATTTCCTGCAGACCTGCCAGGCATGTCACCTGACAGGGACATTGACTTTGGTATTGATATGGTGCCGGGCACTCAACTCATTTCCATTTCGCCGTATCGTATGGAACCAGAGGAGTTGAAAAAATTGAAAGAACAACTTCAGGAACTCCTAGAAAAGGGGTTTATTCGGCCTAGTGTGTCACCTTGGGGTGCACCAGTTCTATTTGTGAAGAAGAAGGATGGTTCCATGAGAATGTGTATTGACTACAGGCAGTTGAACAAGGTCACAATCAATAATAAGTATCCTTTGCCTCGTATTGATGATTTATTTGACCAGTTTCAGGAGGCGAGGGTGTTCTCTAAGATTGACTTGAGGTCTGGATATCATCAGCTGAAGATTCGGGATTCAGATATTCCTAAGACAGCTTTCAGGACCCGTTATGGCCATTATGAGTTCTTGGTGATGTCTTTTGGGATGACCAATGCCCCAACAACGTTCATGCATTTTATGAACAGTGTATTCCAGCCGTATTTGGATTCCTTCATGATTGTGTTCATTGATGACATCCTAGTGTACTCTCATAACTAGGAGGAGCATGCTCAGCATTTGAGAATTGTATTACAGAGATTGAGGGAGGAGAAACTTTATGCAAAGTTCTCCAAGTATGAGTTTTGGCTTAGTTCAGTAGCATTCTTGGGACATGTGGTGTCTAGTGGGGGTATTCAGGTGGATCTGAAGAAGATAGAGGCGGTACAGAGTTGGCCTACACCGTCCTCATCTACAGAGATTAGGAGTTTCCTAGGTTTGGCAGGCTATTACCGTCGTTTCGTATAGGGATTCTCATCTATTGCTTCGCCCGTTACCAAATTAACCCGAAAGGGTGCTCCATTCAGGTGGTCGGACGAGTGTGAGGAGAACTTTCAAAAGCTCAAGACTGCTTTGACCACAGCTCCAGTGTTAGTTCTGCCAGGCTCCCGGTGATATAAGGAAAGACTGTGAGTTACTTTTATGACTTGGGACTACGAGGTGGTACCTCGGTAGTGGCCATTGTTGATCTTTCTCTATTTGATGTATTTTTCTTGGTTGTTTGTTTTCTTAACATGTAAATCATTACTTCCTTCTGTGTTGTATTAACTGTCTTGATTCAGTGTTGTTGACTTCTGTAAATTCCTTATTGTTTCATTCCCACTGTAATTTTCATTATATTGTTATATCTTTCGTTTTGTTTCTTACTATCTCCAGTAGGGCCGTGACCTGACCTCGTCATTACTCTACCGAGGTTAGACTTGACACTTACTAGGTACCACTGTGGTTTACTCATACTACACTTCTGCACATCTTTTTGTGCAGATCCAGGTACTTCCTATTAGTCCCGGCATTAGTGAACTGAGGTTTCTTTGGAGACTTCGAGGTACACCTCCTGCGTCCACAGGCATCGTAGTCCCCTTCTATCTTGTCCTTCCTTATTTCATTATGCCATTATAGACACTGATGTATAGGATTGTTCAGCATTGTTACTTAGAGCTTGTGACTTATATTTCACCAGGTTTTGGGAGTTGTGCATATTGAGTTACATATTTTATTTTATGTAGTAGTTGAAGTTTTGAGATTTTAAATTGTTATTTCAATTATTCCGCATGTTGTTAGACTTACCTAGTCTTATAGACCAGGCGATGTCACGACATCCTATGCAGGGAACTTGGGGTCGTGACAGAACATGAACTAAAACTATATTTTTTATGAATCCTAGAAGTAGAAAAACGATTATCATTTGATGGATGATTATGGACACCACTAACTTTCAATCACCTATATTGCAAAAAAAAATCTCTAACTACTTCATTTTGTAGACTAACACGTTCTCTAGCGTTCATGGGTTTTAAACTACCAAAACCATCCAACCTAACAGTAGCGAAACACTGTTTAGAATCTACCCTTCTCAAAAGCTCATACGGCCTCAAACAAATATATTATTATCTATATTTTAATAAGTTTCTTTTAAAACCAATCAAAATATATACCAAAATTACCTTTTTATCTAAAAAAGGAACTGAATAATTCAATTTATATAATAAAAAAAAGATATCAGGAGCTCAATTAAGTATTATTTGGACAAATTAATAGGTACTTCAACTTATATACAACATAAACCTAAAGATGTCAAAATTAAAGAATGTTAATGAGAATTGTGGAATAAGCTTTACTTTTGAAAAAAAGAAGAAAAAGACTTTACTTCGATATTTGCCTCATTGTTTGACACTTCCTCTTCAACATTCTTCTCAAGATTCAGATCTGTGTGGGATATAAAATTTTAGGATTTATTATATGGAAACGGTCCAGAACCGCCCCTAACGTATCAACTCTACTCTAAAAATTCCCCTCGTTAACTTATTCTGCTAAGAATGGCACTACCTTTAAAGAGCTAGTATAGTTGTGCCCTTAGTTCTAACGGGTTACTTACGATATAAATTTACATTTTATTAATTTCATGTGGCTATTTCTGATTGGACATTAAATATAACATATCCCAAACCGGATTTTACCCCACCCATAACCCATCTAGACCGACTCGACCCATTAAACATTATTTTACCCCTAAAACACCTGATTGTTAGGTCATTTTCCACCTAGTTCATATACTATAAGAAAAAAGGGTGAAATGATCGACGATTTTGGAGTTTGACATCTTGGAACTTTCTACTATGATTTTATACTAGAGTTGACGGATTCAAGTTGCTTTTTAACGTTGTTTTAGTGCTTAGGGTTTTTGGAATCTTCCATCTCGTGTTGCTTTTGACGTTCTGTGATGTATCAATTATGTCTTTAATGTTAGTAGATATTTTTATGTAGTAATTTTTTATTGCATGTGATCCCGCTTAGATTAATGTCGTCAGAACTTAGGGTTTTAATTTGGTAACACCTGGTTTATTTATTCGTATGGGGTTGTCTTTTTTTGTCGATTCCAGTTATTTATTCAAAGCTTTTGTCTTTGTTTACTAAATTTTCAATTGCATGTGTTCTCTTCCCTTTTTGTGCTGGTTTGTACGTAAGGGTTTAATTGTTGTCGATGCCTGATTTTTTTATTCTTATGAGGTCTACTTATTTATCGATTCCAGTCGTTTATTCAAATCTTTTACCTTTATTTACTGAATTATTGATTGCATGTGGTCCCTTCACTTTTTTGTGTTGGTATGGACTTATGAGTTCAATGGTTGTTGATATCTGATTTTTTATACATATGGGGTCTACTTGTTTGTTGATTTCAGTTATTTTTTCACCGGTTTGCTTTTGTTTACTTTATTTTGGCCGTATGTGATCTCTGTCCCTTTATAGGTAGATGCATTCTTTAACTTTTCTCTTTATATATTACTGATTGGTTTTTTTAATTATTTCTTTTATGGGTTGTATTTGTTTTCTTTGAAGAATCATTGAGAAAGTTGATTTTGTCTTTAATCATGGGGGTAAGTGGGTATTAGAACCTCAAGTGGTGTATCTTAAAAAAAGGAATCATGTATTGATAGGTTATGATGTATATTTGTTGTCTTGTATAGATATTTGTTTTGAATACACTAAGAAGTTAGGTTTTAGTGAGGTGAAACAATTACTAGTAACAAGCCCTGCTGGTAGGTGCGTTTTAATTGAGGGAGATGCAGACATTAGAATACTACAGTCTTTACTGTCAAACAAATTCAATGATATTCAAATATTTTGTAGGTGAGAGTGAATTACATGTGCCAACTCCTAGCATCACTCACCATGATGAACCTTATAATTTGACGGTAGGAGTAGAAGTTGGAACTGATTGTGATTCATTTGATGAAGAGGAAGCAAATGAAACTAAATTTAGTGATTGTGATAGTGAAGATTTAGAACTATTTAGAAAAGAAAGAAACAAAGAAGTTAATGACACACCGAACAAGTATAAAAACTTGGAGAAGGGTATGAGTTTTAAAGACTTGGCTGAAGCTAAAAGAGTTGTGGGATACTATGCAGTTGCTAATAGGAATGACCTTAAAGTTAAGAAGAGTGACACTGGTAAAGTTAGATATAAATGTGATATTGGATGTCCTTTTCTGTTTTTATATCCAAGGATAATAGATATCAATGATTTAAGATCAAGACTTTGAACACAAAACATGAATGTGGTCCAACATTTCAGAATAAAATAGCTACTCCCGATTCTTTAGCCCATTATTTCAAGAACAAAGTTCAAAATAATCCTAAGTACAAGGTCAAAGACATGAGAGTGACTAGGAGGATAAATTCAGACTTAATATTAGCTATTCAAAGATGAAGAGGGTTAAGAGAGTGGTCTTAGAGAATTTGGAGGGTGGATACATTGATGATTATAATAGGTTAGAGGCCTATTCTCAAGAGTTGAGGGACAGTAACCCTGGTACAAATGTGATTATACACATATCAAAAGATGTTTTGGAAGAGGGAAAGACGAGATTTCTTAGAATGTATATATGCTTCCAAGCTTTGCAAAGTGGATGGAAAGCAGAGTTGAGGCCTCTAATAGGTCTGGATGTCACATTTCTAAAATAAAAATACAAAGTAATTTTACTGGTAGCTATGACATAAGATTCTGCCAAACACTTTTATCCACTTGCTTGGACAGTGGTGGATAGAGAAATAGGTAAAACTTGGAAGTGGTTTATGGGGCTGTTGGGAGATGGTGAAGAAGTGATATTCATTTTAGACATGTAAAAAGGTGGTATCATTAACAACTTACATTATTTTTCACTGTTAGTTTACTTTAACTACTAAAAGACTCCCCTTCTTTATTTTTTTTTATTGTTGCAGGGTTTGATTGATAATGTTGCAATTATGGTTCCCAAATCACATCACAGATGGTGTGTTCGGCACATAGAAGCTAACTGGAGAAAGAATTGGAGGGGTGTAGAGATGAAAAAGTTATTGTGGTGGTGTGCTTGGAGCTCTTATGATGAAGAACTCAAGGATCAATTGAGGACCCTTGGGACTATTTCTGAACAGGCTGCTAAAAACCTAATTTCGTTCTCTTCGCAAAACTGGTGCAGAGCTTATTTTGACACAACATGCAAGAATTAGATTGTTGACAATAACTTCACATAATCATTCAACAAATGGATTTTAGAGGCAATACACAAATCAATAATCAAGATGTTGGAAGAAATTAGAGTCAAGGTAAATTACTATTTTAGTGTTTTATGAAACTAACTGATTTTATGTATTATTATATCAGTGTTTGATTATTGGTTTTCCCTTATTTGAAAGGTAATGAAAATTTTAAAAGCTCGTGAAGATGAATTTAGTACCTGGAGAGATGAATTCAGTCCATATGTCAAGGAGTTATTGGGTGATTTCAGAGAAATTGCACAAGGGTGTGAAGTTGATTTTAAAGGTGACTTTGGTTATGAAGTGCATGGAGGTTCGGAGAAGCATTCAGTTAGTTTTCAACTAAAGAAGTGCACATGCAGAATATGAGACTTGACAGGAATTCCATGTCCCTATGTAAATAGAGCTTTAATTGATAAGAAAGAAGAACCATTGAGTGAAGTGCATTCATGGTACTCAAAGAAAGCTTACATGGATGTGTATATGCATAAAATACAACCAGTTAGAGGTAAAAAATTATGGAAGGTGGAACCACATCATGCAATGGATCCAGAAATAGTCAAGATGGTTGGTCGACCAAAGGTAAAGAGAACGAGAGAAGTATGAGGCAAGGAAGAGAGAGGGGGGTTTGGTCAGCTTCAAGAAAAGGACTTGTCATGACATATGAATACTGCATTGAGAGAGGTCACAACATCAAAATGTCCTTTGGTAATGCTAGCATTCCCTTCTTATTAACTTCAAATATTTTTAACTATAGTAACTCTAAATCTGATACCTTCATTGCTTGATCTTATAGATGAAGCCACTTCTTCCAAGATGAAGGATTTTCCCAACAGGTACAAGATATGCCCTTGACAGCACCCCAAGATAGTCAAACTTGTGAATTTATTTTTGTTCCTACACTTGGAATAAGGCCAATGACAGCAGCCCAAAACATACATCAACAAAATACATCAACTCAATCCCCTCACAGTGAAACACTACTAGCACCAACAACACCATCAGCAGTTCTGGATGATGACTATGACTATGAAGATGGAGATGCCATATCTGAAGATGAAGATGAACATCCGATTTTGAGGCCTAAGGTGATATCTGAAGCTAAGACTAGGCTTTAAAATAAAAAGTTGAGGCAATTGCCAACTGGTACTAGGAAGATTGCATTCAAGGGTGATAGATCTGGTGCCAATGTGCCTACAAACTTGCCTTATTCACCAAGGAAAGTCACTTGGAAAGGAAAAGCAGCCAATGACATCAAGACAATTATTGGAAGAAAAGGGAAAAAGTTTTTAAATTGAAGGCTAAGAAGATCAAGCTTTAGGGACCTCAATTGTGTTCGAATAACTAATTTATAACTTAGGAAACAAACTCTGTGTTTGTGATGGCTCATTCAAAACTTATTATGTATTATTTTGCGGTGAATCAGTTGTGGAAGTTATTGTATTGATTCACCCCAAAAATCTTTTGTTGAGCTTATATTAGGGTGAATTACATTATGAAAATTAGTTATATAGTATATTTTATATATAATAATGCCTTGTTATCTATTGATGATATTATTATCTAGTGATGATGTTGTTTGTGTTCAAATGTGCATAACATGATGTTTGTTCTTATCGCAGTACTTTAGATTTCAATGAGTATAACATACCAATGAAAACAGAAATGAAAACTGAAAATTCAATGAAAACGGCAATACAAAAATACAATACAAAGACAACTTTAAATTTAACTACTAGGACTAAAAACATACACATATTAACCTAACAAAAACCTGCAAATTCCCTTCATTTAACAACTATGCCAATACTAATAGGCATTATTCATAACATCAAAACATTACTAAGCAAAACAAATTCTCTACATCATCTTGCAAGCCACAAAAATAACAACAATATGCAGATTTTGTAAGTCACAACGATCAACAGATTCCTATGGTCACTATATTTGGGCACTACTAACCAAAACATAACTTCTCCACATCATTTTGTAAGCAACAAATATAGCAAAAATAACCCATGACTATATTATAAACTTTTTCCATTGCTTCAGTTTCAACTTCAAATTTGAAATTTTCTCCTCCAATACAGATACATTATTCAAATTTTCAGCTTTAGTACCAACCATATCATTGACCATCTTCATAAACTTATTCCTTTCTTGACAAAGAGCATCCATTGTAATTTTTTGCTTGCGGATACACATTGATACATAAAGTGGAAGTTCTTCATCGTGCCATTCCCAATAACAACCACCATTACTCTCCTAACGAGGACAGTTATAGAATCTATAACCACCTTTCATAGGTGTCATAGTAGTAAATGATTGGCTATCAGTCCGTAATAACAAGCACGGGCGTCACGAGAAGAAGTAGAAGAAGATTCAGCCATTTGAAGCTTAAAAAAATAAACTCAAATTTATCAAAGATTCGAGTTAAAATATGGGAGATGAGAGACGAGAGATGAGAGAAATTATTGTAATTTAGTGATAAACTAGGTGGAAAATGACCTAACAATCGGGTGTTTTGAGTGTAAAATAATGTTTAGTGGATCGGGTCGGTCTGGATAGGTTACGGGCAGGTAAAATCCGGTTTAGGGGTGTGCCATATTAAATGGCCGATCAGAAATAGCCACGTGGAATTAATAAAATATTATTTAAATAATAAGTAATCCTACGAGCGCAAAACACACAAATATTCTCGCTAGTCAAATATAGTATGAAAAATATCGTATCCGCAGAGATTGGAGTTAAACAACTATTATCGTAGTTTTTATCTAGATTGCTATCTAAGATGATTAACAGTTGAGATTTATATGATTTAAAACTAAAATTAACTAAGAGTCTAAACTATTGGCTAATGACAATCAAAGCAAGTATTAAGCAAGGGAAGATATCAATTGGGAGAAAATAGGATTGATAGGATAGATGTAAGACAAATATTTGGGATCTAACTCTAGTTAATTCACTTCTAATGTTCAAGTGAGTCTCTCGAATTCACTTGATTATTAATTCAATTGTTTAGTAGAAACTCCTCTCTCGATTAAGTTTCAAACTCACAAGATGAACCAAATTTATGCACGTGAAGATATGCAAGAATTCGTAGTGGATTGGTCTTTAGGAGAACCTCTCTCGATTATCCTCCTAACTAGGTTTAATCAATAATTCTACTAGCCTCTTTCGATTACTAAGAAGAATTAAAGACTTCAACCAACAAAATATAAAGCAATAATATCACAATTTATGCCTCTCTCGATTACATGAACTAGTGAATATAAAAGCAACGATTAAAATATTCAAAACGATTCAATATATAAATACTAGAGTTAATTATCCACAAAAAAGTAGCAATACACCAAATCCATCAAAATCTAAATAGAAATACTCCATAAATATGGAGTAATTCATCATAAATATAAAGAAAATCATAAAACGATCCAAACTCTTGTCTTCAATGAGGATTGAATGATGAATTCCTTGTGCTTTGGCTTTTCCACCTTCTCTCTAGCCTCCTTAGGTCTTAGATGTGTCAAAAGTCCCAAAAATAATATTTTTCTATGTATATATACTAAGTAGGGTCGGACCCAAACACATACACCTTCTCCTACGCGAAAAAGACACTTTTACCGGACAGGACGTGCGTGGCCGCGCACTTTTCACGCTATTATGCCCCATACGCGGTCAGTGCGCGGCCGTGAATGCCTCACACTTTTTACCCTGTTCTGTTAGAAATTTGAAAAAAAACCGTAAAATATGGAAGTTATATCCCTTTGAATTAGCTTTCCAACAATATATTATGGAGCCCAAGCGGAGTTCTGAGCAAAGAGTTATGTATATTTTACTAAAAACTGCGCAATATGCCTGTTCAATTCTTCGTTCGTTCTTAATTATCATCTGCTGATCTCCGAACACGATCCCTGATTAATTCCTTGGGCTTTTGCTCAGACTTAAAATCTCCAAATCACTTGAATTCATTCTATAACATCTACATAGCTCGGAATTACTCCTACAAGGCATAAAACACACAATTAGTATAAAGCACTAGCGATTAAAGCTCAAACTCAACTGAAATGCACAGTAATTTGAAATGTAATAATCAACTAAAATATAAGATTATAGCCTACCATCATAATCTGTTAGAACTAAGGGCACAACTATATTAGATTGTGAATGGTAGTGTCATTCTCAGCAAAATAGGTTAACGAGGGGCATTAATGGACTAGAGTTTGATACGTTAGGGGCAGGTATGGCCCTTTTCCGTTTATTATATATATCAAAAACTAAGACCAAAAGTAGAAAGTATATTTAAGCGTTTATGTTGAACAAAAGACTAATAATAGATTTTTAACAATACCTTGATGTTGTTCTTCATTTCCACTCCATAGACTTTAATATAGAGATAACCCAAATCATTATAAGAATAAAGTGGAGTAGTAAGATACTCAAGAATCTCGGTAAAGGATACCTTATTATCGTAGAACTAAGCAAAATTACATACGGACACGAGATATTTGGAGGAGGCTCAACTACACGATTGTATCCTTGTATTTCATCATATAAATAAAGTGGGATTAATTGTTACAATTTTTAGATAAGAAACCCATACAAGAGGAAGAGAGAAAGGTGTTATTAAGAGAATTTAATTTGAGTAGTTTCAAATTATTAATACATGTGACAATTTTGAATTATTTGACGGTTACTTTCCAAGAACCAAAAGCATTGTTCATCTAATACGAATAATTGCTTTAAAATAAGGAAAAGAACCAACAAATTCCAAAAAAGAGAAAAAAGATAAATAGAAATCCTTGTCTAAGAGAGGTGCCAAGTTATCTTATATATATATATATATATATATAAAAATTGTACCGATCCGGTCGGTCGTTCCGAGAGTTATAACCTCGTTTATTCTATTTCTGCTTCTTTATGTGTTGTTCAGCTGTGTTGAGTTGTATCGGGTTGGTAGGTTCGAGTCTGGAGTAGTGTTGGAGTGAAATGAGACACTTAGTCTCTTATTTAGAAAGCTAATTTAGAAAAGTCAACTGGAAGTTGACTAATGAGTAAACAATCTCGGATTGGGGTTTTATAGTTCAGACAGCTCCGTTAGGTGATTTTGAACTTAGGAGTGCGTCCGGAATGTAATTTGGAGGTCCGCGGTAGAATTAGGCTTGAATTGGCGAAAGTTAGAAATTGGAGATTTTGGTCAGCAATGGAAAATTAGGTATCGGGGTCGGAATGAAATTCCGGAAGTTGGAGTAGGTTCGTAGTGTCATTTGTGACGTGTGTGCAAAATTTAAGGTTATTCAAACGTGGTTTGGTAGGTTTCAGCGTCGTTGGCGAATTTTAGAAGTTTAGAAGTTCTTAGGCTTGAATCCGAGGTTGATTTGTGTCACGAGCCGAAATCCCACCTTCAGGCCGTGATGGCGTCTAATATAGAACTCGCTAGACAAGCCTACGTTACCAGTAAATCCGTTTTATTCCTTTGTTATTTAGCATTTAAAAGTGAAATACAAGAACAATAGAAACAAGAATACGGAAGATAAGAAATTCAACAACTTAAATAATACGTACTACGAAATTTCCTTAAACATACCCCCAGAACTGGTATCACAAACTCACGAACAGTCTAAGATTTTTGCTAAAAACAAAGTCTGAACAAAACAATACAATTGTCTCGGAAGTACAAGAGAAGACAAAAATAAAAAGGAATGAGATAGGAGGTGACGCCAAGGCCTGCGGACGCCTGCAAGACTACCTCAGTGTCGCATGTGGACTGAAGGACACTCCCTCGATCACTGTCCACCGGGTCCGGTACCGTAATCTGCACAACATAAAGAAGTACAGGTGTAGCATCAGTACAACCGACCCCATGTACTGAGTAAGTGCCGAGCCTAACCTCGGCGAAGTAGTGACTAGTCTAGGACACGACAAATAATAACCACCTGTGCAATTCAATAATATATAATAGAAATAACGGCAGGAAGTAAATATTTAAGTACAAAATACGGGAAGAACATGCAAGGGTACAAAGGGAAAAACACTTATTGAGTAACAGAACATGGCAACCGTCTAGTATCAGAATAAAAACAGGGAATAAGCAAGTGCACGACATCACCCTTCGTGCTTTACTCTCATTCTCACCAAGACAAATGCACGGCATCACCCTTTGTGCTTTACTCTCATTCTCACTAAGACAAGTGCACGGCATCACCCTTCGTGCTTTTACCTCACTATATTGACACGACATTAACCTTCGTGCTTTTAATATAAACAATGGCACGGCATCACCCTTCGTGCTTTTACCTCACTATATTGACACGACATTAACCTTCGTGCTTTTAATATGAATAATGGCACGACATCACCCTTCGTGATTTACACTCTTCCTTACCCAACAATAATCAGAACAACAATTTGGCAAGGAATAACCACAATACAAACATAATTTACAACATCCCGACAAGGGAACAATAACAGAAATATCATCGTCCCGGCAAGGGAACAATAACAGAAATATCACCGTCCCGGTAAGGGACCCAGCTATAACCAATCTCATTGAACGTACAACATAACCAAAATAATCCTCAACCGAACAACTAATAAAAAGTGTTCACAACCCAGTATTTCCAACAATTGAATAATCTCCAAAATAGAAGCTACTTCCTAAATATAGTGGATATCGAAGAAAACACATATACCATAAGATATGACTCATGGGCATGCTTGATAAAAGGGTATAGGTACTCGTCACCTCACCTATACATTGAACATGATAATAACATGTAGCACATATGACTCAACACATATTCCCTCAAGCTAGGGGTAGGCCAAACACTTACCTCGATTCCAAGAATCCAATCAAGCCTCTAGCATTGCTTTTCCTCTCGAATCCAACTCCGAAACAATAGTATCTAGACATAATCGACTCAACAATATCAATAATAACTCAATAATTCAATCCCAAAACCTAAATATAAATTTCCCATCATTCTTCCAAAAATACCAAAATTCGACCCCGGGCACGCTTGGTCCTAACACGAGGCTCGGACCAAAACCCGATCACCCATACCCCCACGAGTTCAAATATATAATTTATTTTGAAATTCGACCCAAAATTGAGGTTGAATTACCCAAAATTCCCAAAGCCCTAACTCTACCCAAAACCCCCAATTTCTACCCTTATCCATGATTTAGGCCTAGAATCTAATAATAGATGATGAAAATGAAAGAAAACGGAGTTAAGAACACTTACCTATGAATTTATGGAGGAAGAGTAGCTTGGAACTCGGCTATGGGGCTTGGAGAAGAAGGAGAGGGTGAGAAATATGAGAAATCCCGAAATAGCATTCTGTTTTTAAGGCATTAAAATGACTGGGCGAATTTACTCTACGCGATCGCGGAAAGGGAGTCACGATCGCGGAGAGTACTGGTTTCAGACTTATGTGATCGCAAATAAGGGATTGCGATCGCAGAGAACCAGAACGTGGACCCACGCGATCGCGAATGAAAGATTGCGTTCGCATAGAACTAATTGCTGCCCAGCCCCCAACCCCACAAGAGACTTACGCGATCGCGGACATAGGGGTGCGATCGCATAGAGCTAAACCCTAAGGCTCCGCGTTCGCACTCAGCTCTTTGCGATCACGCAGAGAAAATTGACCCCCTTCCCAAAATTCACATAGAGATCGCGTGCAACACACCGCGATTGCGGAGAAGAAATGACTGGACACCAGATACAACCTAAAACACCATATTTTCCAACTCTTTTGCACCCCGACACCTACCCGGAACTCACCTGAGACCTCGGGGCTCAAAACCAAATATACACACGACTTCAAAATCATCCTATGAACTTATTCGAGTAATCAAACCACTAAAATAACATCAAAAATAATGAACTAAACTCAAAAATCCATAGAATTTTCTCAAACTTCATAAACTTCTAAATTCTCCAATTTTGATCCGAAACACGTCAAACCAAGTCCGTTTCTTTCCAAATTTTACAGATAACTCACATAACACATATTAAACCTGTTCCAGGCATCGGAACCATAATACGGGCCCGGTAACACAGATTTCACATCAAAGTTCATTTTTAAAAGTCTTTCTTATTTTCAGAAAACAATTTTCTTTCAAAAATTCATTTCTCGGGCTTGGGACCTCAGAATTCAATTCCGGGCATATGCCCAGGTCCCATATTTTCTTACAGACCCTCCGGGACCGTCAAATTATGGGTCCGGGTCCGTTTACCAAAAATATTGACCAAATTCAACTTTATTCCATTAATTATCATAAATTCAATATTTCAACACATTTCCACATAAAAACTTTCTGGCTACGCGCTCGGGCTGTGCACGTACATCGAGGTGAGATTAACGGCTTTCGGGGCCTCAGAACATAGTTTTTTGCTAAATTATACAAGATTCTCCACCTCTAAAACACCCGTTCGTCCTCGAACGAACATAGAAAAGTACTTGAAACGGGGAAAAGGTGGGGATAACGGCTCCGCATATCGGGCTCGGACTCCCAAGTAGATTTCTCAACAGGATGACCTCTCCACTGAACACATATCGAAGGATAAATCTTCGATCTCATTTGTCGCACTTGTCGATCTAATATGGCTACCGGCTCCTCCTCATAAGACAAATCCTTGTCCAACTGGACACCACTGAAGTCAAGTATATTAGATGGGTCCGCAATATACCTCCGGAGCATAGACACATGAAATACCGGATGCACGGCTAACAAACTAGGTGGGAAGGCAAGTCCGTAGGCCACCTCTCCTACCCTGTCCAGAATCTCAAATGGGCCAATGTACCTAGGGCTCAACTTGCCCTTCTTTCCGAATCTCATCACACCCTTCATGGGTGACACTCGAAGAATACCCGGTCGCCTATCATAAATGCCAAATCTCGAACTCTGCGATCCGCATAACTCTTCTGCCTGGACTGAGCTGTACGAAGTCTATCCTGAATGATATTCACCTTGTCCAAGGCATCCTGGACTAACTCAGAACCCAACAATCTAGCCTCTCCCGGCTCAAACCATCCGACTGGAGACCAACACAGTCTACCATACAACGCCTCATACAGAACCATCTGAATGCTCGACTGATAGCTGTTGTTGTAGGCAAACTCAGCTAAAGGCAAGAACTGGTTCCATGAACCTCCAAAGTCAATAACACANAAATGAAGTGCACTGAATTGGTCAGCCTATCCACAACGACCCATACTGCATCAAACATCCTCTGAGTCCGTGGGAGTCCAACTACAAAGTCCATGGTGATACGCTCCCACTTCCACTCGGGAAACTGAATCTGCTGCATCAAACCACCGGGCCTCTGGTGCTCGTACTTAACCTGCTGACAGTTCAAACACCGAGCTACATAAGCGACAATGTCTTTCTTCATCCTCCACCACCAATAGTGCTGCCACAAGTCCTGGTACATCTTTGAGGCGCCCGGATGAATAGAATACCGGGAACTATGGGCGTCCTGAAGTATCAACTCACGAATACCATCTACATCAGGTACATAAATCCGTTCTTGCATCTTCAAAACTCCCTCAACATCAACCATAACCTGCTTGGCATCTCCGTGCCTGACTCTATCTCTAAGAACACATAAATGGCGATCATCATACTGCCTGGCCCGAATACGGTCATATAAGGAAGAACTGGCTACGATATGGGCCAAAACACTTCTAGTCTTAGAAACCTCCAATATCACAAATCGGTTGGCTAAAGCTTGAACATCCAAAGCAAGAGGTCGCTCTATGACTGATAAATAGGCAAGACTACCCATATAGGCTGACTTCCGGCTCAAAGCATCGACCACCACATTGGCCTTCCCCGGATGATAAAGAATGGTAATATCATAATTCTTCAGCAACTCTAACCATCTCCTCTGCCTCATGTTCAACTCCTTCTGTTTAAAAAAATACTGTAAGCTCTTGTGATTCGTGAACACCTCACATGGCACACCATACAAATAATGCCTCCAAATCTTCAATGCATGCACAATAGATGCTAACTCCAAGTCATGAACTGGATAGATCTTCTCATGGACCTCCAACTGACAAGAAGCATAAGCTATAACCCTGCCATCCTGCATCAACACTGCACCAAGCCCAACCCGTGAAGCATCACAATACACGGTATACGATCCTGAACCTGTGGGCAAAACTAACACCATGGTCAAGGCTGTCTTGAGCTTCTGAAATCTCGCCTCACACTCATCAGACCATCTGAACTGGGCACTCTTCTAAGTCAACCTGGTCATCGGGGCTGCAATGGATGAAAATCCCTCACAAACCGGCTATAATAACTTTTTAAGCCCAAGAAACTCCGGATCTCTATAACTGAGGTGGGTCTAGGCCAATCTCTGACTGCTGAAACCTTCTTGGGATCCACCTGAACACCTTCTGATGATACCACATGGCCTAGAAATGAAACTGAACTCAACCAAAACTCACACTTGGATAATTTGGCATACAACTAACTATCCCTCAGAGTCTGGAGGACGACTCTAAGGTGCTGCTTATGCTCCTATCGACTGCGAGAGTATATCAATATATCATCAATGAAAACAATCATAAATGAGTCCAAATAGGGCCCGAACACTCGGTGCATCAACTCCATGAAAGCAGCGGGGGCGTTTGTCAGCCCAAATGACATCACCAAGAACTCATAATGCCCATAACGAGTGTGAAGCCTGTCTTAGGGACATCAGACGCCCTAATCCTCAGCTGATGGTAACTAGATCTCAAGTCAATCTTGGAAAACACTGAAGCACCCTGAAGCTGGTCGAATAAATCATCAATCCTCGGCAAAAGGATACTTGATCTGAATAGTAACCTTATTCAACTGCCGGTAGTCAATACACATCCTCATCGAGCCATCTTTCTTCTTGACAAACAATACTAGAGCACCCCAAGGAAAGACACTAGGCCTAATGAAGCCTTTATCCAACAAATCCTAGAACTGATCTTTTAGCTCCTTCAACTCTGGCGGGGCCATACGATACGACGGAGTATAAATTGGATGGGTGCCCTGAGCTAACTCAATACAAAAATCAATATCCCTGTCGGATGGCACACCCGGCAGGTCAGCAGGGAAAACCTCTGGAAACTCACGAACCACGGGCACAGACTCCAGGGAAGGAACCTCGGTGCTAGAATCATGAACATACGCCAAATAGGACAAACAACCCTTCCCAACCATGCGTCGAGCCTTCATATAAGAAATAACTCTACCCGAAGAATGACTAGGAGTTCCCTTCCACTCCAAACGAGGCGCCCTCGGCAAAGCCAAGGTCACTATCTTAGCATGACAGTCCAGAATAGCATAATAGGGGGATAACCAATCCATCCCCAATATAAGATCGAAGTCAACCATATCCAGAAGCAAAAGATCAACCTGAGTCTCCAGACCACCCATGACTACTAAGAAAGCACGATAGACTCGATTTACCACTATAGAATCACCCATCGGCGTAGACACATGCACATCAGTACTCAAGGAATCACGGGACATACTCAAACAAGAGGCAAAATATGAAGACACATAGGAGAATGTAGAACCCGGATCAAATAACACCGAAGCCTCTCGACTGCAAACTGAAACCGTACCTGTAATAACTGCATCAGAAGCCTCAGCATTAGGCCTGGCAGGAAAAGCATAACACCGGGTCTGAGCCCCTCCGATCTGAACATCTCTGGGTCGACCTACTGCGGGCTGATCTCTACCTCTCGTGGCATGTCCTCCACTTCTATGAGTCTGACCTCCACCTCTGGCATCTCGACCTCCACCACTAGTTGGCTGAGGGGGTGGGGGTACACCTGGTGCGAGAATCATAGCATGGGAGCCCTGATGTTGAGAACTACCAGAAGCTCGGGGGCAATACCTAGCAATGTGCCCTGGATCACCACAAGAGTAACAAGCCCTCTGCTGGTGAGGCTGCTTGCCCTGAAACTGTCCCTGTCAACCAGAATAACCACCCTGGAAGCTCTGAAACGGCGGTGCACTGACAGGGGATGATGGTGCACTGTGGGATACCTGAAGCGCCGATTGGAATGGCCTAGGAGGATGACCTCTGCCAAAAGAATCTCTGCCTCCAGATGAGGCACCATAGAACTGACCGGAATAGCGAGGTCTCTTGTCAGACCCCTGACCACTGCCCTGTGATAAGACCATCTCAATACGCCTGGACACATTGGCCGCCTCATGGAATAAAATATCAGTACCTGCCTCTCCGGCCATCTGGAGTCTAATAGGCCGAGCTAGACCCTCAATAAACCTCCTCACCCTCTCACGATCAGTGGGGAGTATCATGATAGCATGTCGGGCCAAAGTAATGAACCTGGTCTCATATTGTGTAATAGTCATAGATTCTTGCAGGAGGCGCTCAAACTGCCTCCGAAGACCCTCCCTCTGAGTAACTGGTAGAAACTTGTCCATGAACAACTCGGAGAACTGAGCCCAAGTCAATGGTGCAGACCCAGCTGGCCTGGTCAAGCAATCGTCTCTCCACCAAGTCTTGGCGGTACTAGAAAGACGGAATGTAGCAAAATCAACTCCATTTAACTCCACAATGCCCATGTTCCGAAGAACCTCATAGCAACTGTCCAAGAAATCTTGGGGATCCTCTGATGATGCACCAGTAAATGTAGTAGAAAATATCTTGGTGAACCGATCTAACCTCCACAAATCATCGGCAGACATGGCTGCCCCCTCAACTGCATGTGCCACAAAACCCGGTTGAGTTGCTCCAGCTGCCTGAGGTGCCGGAGTCTGGAACTGAGGAGCTAGTTGCTCTGGTGTGCAGGTAGCAGGAGTCTGGGTCCCTCCCCTAGCTTGAGAGACGGCTGGTGTAGTAGGAAGAAGACCAGCCTGAGCCACGCTCTCCATAAGCCCCACTAAACGGACCAGAGCGTCCTGAAGAACCGGGGTGGCGATGAACCCCTCTGGGACCTGAGCTGGTCCAACTGGAACTGCCTGCGCAGGAACCTCACCGGCAAAGTCTACCTATGGGTCCTCCGCTGGTGCGGCTGCTCTGGGCTGAGCCCTTGCTCTGCCTCGGCCTCTAACACTGCCTCGGCCTCAGCTTCTCGCAGGAGCTGCAACAGGAGGATCGGGCTGCTGATCAGTAGATGAGGAAGCACGCGTTCTCGCCATCTGTGAGAGAATAGAATAGAAAATGAGTTAGCATTTTAGAATTCAACCCGCACGACAGAGAAGAAGAAATGTGAAGTTATTCCTAACCTTGCAGCTTCTGGGGGATAAGTACAGACGTCTCCATACCGATCCCTAAGACTCTACAAGCTTGTCCGTGAATTGTGAGACCTAAGTAACCTAGAGCTCTGATACCAACTTGTCACGACCCGAAATCTCACCTTCAGGCCGTGATGGTGTCTAACATTGAACTCGCTAGAAAAGCCAACGTTACCAGTAAATCCGTTTTATTCCTTTGTTATTTAGCATTTAAAAGTGAAATACAAGAACAATATAAACAAGAATGCGGAAGATAAGAAATTCAACAACTTAAATAATACGTACTACAAAATTTCCTTAAACATACCCCCAGAACTGGTATCACAAACTCATGAACAGTCTAAGATTTTTGCTAAAAACAAAGTCTGAACAAAACAATACAACTGTCTCGGAAGTACAAGAGAAGACAGAAATAAAAAGGAGTGAGATAGGAGGTGACGCCAAGGCCTGCGGACGCCTGCAGGACTACCTCAGTGTTGCCTGTGGACTGAAGGACACTCCTCGATCATTGTCCACCGGGTCCGGTACCGTAATCTGCACAACATAAAGAAGTGTAGGTGTAGCATCAGTACAACCGACCCCATGTACTGAGTAAGTGTCGAGCCTAACCTCGGCGAAGTAGTGACGAGGCTAGGACACGACAAATAATAACCACCTGTGCAATTCAATAATATATAATAGAAATAACGGCAGGAAGTAAACAGTTAAGTACAAAATACGAGAAGAACATGCCAGGGTACAAAGGGGAAAAACACTTATTGAGTAACAGAACATGGCAACCGTCTAGTATCAGAATAACAACAAGGAATAAACAAGTGCACGGCATCACCCTTCGTGCTTTACTCTCATTCTCACCAAGAAAAGTGCACGGCATCACCTTTCGTGCTTTACTCTTATTCTCACTAAGACAAGTGCACGGCATCACCCTTCGTGCTTTACTCTTATACTCACCAAAACAAGTGCACGACATCACCCTTCGTGCTTTTACCTCACAATATCGGCACGGCATTAACCTTCGTGCTTTTAATATAAACAATGGCACGACATCACCCTTCGTGCTTTTACCTCACTATATCGGCACGACACTAACCTTCGTGCTTTAATATGAATAATGGCACGACATCACCCTTCGTGCTTTACACTCTTCCTTACCCAACAATAATCAGAACAACAATTTGGCAAGGAAGAACCACAGTACAAACATAATTTACAACATCCCGGCAAGGGAACAATAACAGAAATATCGTCGTCACGGCAAGGGAACAATGACAGAAATATCACCGTCCCGGCAAGGGACCCAACTATAACCAATATCATTGAACGTACAACATAACCAAAATAATCCTCAACCGAACAACTAATAAAAAGTGTTCACAACTCAGTATTTCCAACAATTGAATAATCTCCAAAATATAAGCTACCTCCTAAATACAGTGGATATCGAAGAAAACACATATACCATAAGATATGACTCATGGGCATGCTTGATAACAAGGTATAGGTACTCGTCACCTCACCTATACATTGAACATGATAATAACACGTAGCACATATAACTCAACACCTATTCCCTCAAGCTAGGGTTAGGCCAAACACTTACCTCGATTCCAAGAATCCAATCAAGCCTCTAACACTGCTTTTCCTCTCGAATCCAACTTCGAAACGGTAGTATCTAGACATAATCGACTCAACAATATCAATAATGACTCAATAATTCAATCCCAAAACCTAGATATGCATTTCCCATCATTCTTCCAAAAATATCAAAATTCGACCCCGGGCCCGCTTGGTCCAAACACGAGGCTCGGATCAAAACCCGATCACCTATACCCCCACAAGTTCAAATATATAATTTGTTTTGAAATCCGACCCCAAATTGAGGTTGAATTACCCAAAATTCCCAAAGCCCTAACTCTACCCAAACCCCCAATTTCTACCCTTAATTTATAATTTTAGGCCTAGAATCTAATAATAGATGATGAAAATGAAAGAAAACGGAGTTAAGAACACTTACCTATGAAGTTATGGAGGAAGAGTAGCTTGGAACTCGGATATGGGGCTTGGAGAAGAAGGAGAGGGTGAGCAATATGAGAAATCCCGAAATAGCATTATGTTTTTAAGGCATTAAAATGATTGGGCGAATTTACACTACGCGATCGCGGAGAGTACTGGTTTCAGACTTACGCAATCGCGAATAAGGGATTGCAATCGTAGAGAACCAGAACGTGGATCCAAGCGATCGCGAACGAAAGATCGCGTTCGCATAGAACAAATTGCTGCCCAGCCCCCAACCCCACAAGAGACTTACGCGATCGCATACATAAGGGTGCGATCGCGTAGAGCTAAACCCTAAGGCTCCGCGTTCGCACTCGGCTCTTTGCGATCGCGCAGAGGAAATTGACCCCCTTCCCAAAATGCACATCGCGATCACGTGCAACACACCGCGATCGCGAAGAAGAAATGACTAGACACCAGATACAGCCTAAAACACCAGATTTTCCAACTCTTTTGTACCCCGACACCTACCCGGAACTCACCCGAGCCCTCGGGGTTCAAAACCAAATATACACACGACTTCAAAATCATCCTACGAACTTATTCGAGTAATCAAACCACTAAAATAACATCAAAAACAATGAATTAAACTCAAAAATCCATAGAATTTTCTCAAACTTCATAAACTTCTAAATTCTCCAATTTTGATCCGAAACACGTCAAACCAAGTCCTTTCTTTCCAAATTTTACAGATAACTCACATAACACATATTGAACCTGTTCCAGGTATCAGAAGTATAATACGTGCCCGGTAACACAGATTTCACATCAAAGTTCATTTTCAAAAGTTTTTCTTATTTTCAGAAAATAATTTTCTTTAAAAAATTTATTTCTCGGGCTTGGGACCTCAAAATTTGATTCCGGGCATACGCCCAGGTCCTATATTTTCCTATGGACCCTCCGGGACCGTCAAAACACGGGTCCGGGTCCATTTGCCAAAAATGTTGACCAAAGTCAACTTTATTCCATTAATTATCATAAATTCAACATTTCAACACATTTCCACATAAAAACTTCCCGGCTACGCGCTCGGGATGTGCACGCACATAGAGGTGAGATTAACGAAGGCTTTCAGGGACTCGAAACACAGTTTTTTGCTAAATTATACAAGATGACCTTTTGGGTCATCACAATTTGTTGTTTTGGTGTTGTTTTGGGTGTTCCGAATGTTCGACTAAGTTCGTGTATTGGTTTAAGACTTGTTGGTATTATTGGTTGAGGTCCCGAGGGCCTCAAGTGTGTTTCAGGTGATTAACGGATTGGATTTTGTCAAGTTTGAAGTGTTGTTTTTTGGTGTTGTGAAGTTATGGTATTTTTCCGCACCTGCGGATAGGGAGCCGCAGGTGCAATCATCGCAGATGCGGCGAGTGGGTCGCAGATGAGGAATTGGGCGACTGGGGCTGGAGCGCAGATGCGCAAGTGAGGGCCGCCCGTGCGAGTGGAGAACCGCAGATGCAGAAGTAGACTGATAAATGGAAGTCGCAGGTGCGCTCCTAGGACCGCAGATGCAGTTACGCAGGTGCAAAGATGGGGTCCGTAGATGCGAGATTACTGGGAAGAAACTATATAAGCCACACTTCGCAAATTTTTGCCCTCTCTTCACCATTTTTGGCAGGTTCATAAGCTTTGAGAAGTGTTTTTCAAGGGAGATCAAGATATATCAGTGAGGTAAGTTACTTGGTCTTGATTATGTGTGTTTATAATGATTTCCCACTGTTTAGTCATGAAATTGGTAGGTGTTACGACCCAAATTTCCAACCCACGGGATTGTGATGTCGCCTAACACCACACTTGCTAGGCAAGCCAATGTTAGAACTTAACTAACCATTTTCTTTTGAGAATTTGCTTAAACACAATAGAACAATTCATAAAGAGAAGAAAACCTAATACTTTCCAATAAATGCAATCAGGAATGATATTCGATATGATGAAACGAACCACGAACTAAAACCAACTATATAACTACCCAGAGTTTGGTGTCACAATTCACGAACTACTAATGAATGCTACAAGTATTTGGCTGAAAGATAAAATATCTCTGTTTTGAATGAAATAAAATAACAACTAAATAGTGTAGAGAAGACTCCAGGAGTCTGCAAACGCCCGCAGATCTACCTCTTGTCTTCGTGAAAATGCACAGCTATGTTTCGAACTTAACACTGGTCAGTACTTGGATTTGCACAAGAAGTGCAGAGTGCAGTATCAGTACAACCGACCCCATGTACTGAGTAAGTGTCGAGCCTAACCTCGACGAAGTAGTGACGAGGCTACGATGGGGCATTAACAATATAACCTGTGAACAATATATAATAAAGCAAGAAGAAAATTCTAAACTACAAAAAACAATAATCTGTAACAATGAATAAAAAAATAACTCAGCCACCTTTTCCAGGCCTCAGCTATAACCAATTCTCACATAAGTTTCCAAATTTTCAAATTCCACTTTGAAACAACCGTAAGTACATAATATGATAAACAATAAAGTAAAACATAAATGTCCTCCCTTATTGCTCCTTGTTGCGGTGCGCAACCCGCTCCCAGCTGTCCACCTTTATTGCCCCTCCCTATATATCACATTTATTTCTCCTGTTGCGGCGAGCAACCAGATGTCACCTGTCCACCCTTATCACTCCTTGTTGCGGCGTGCAACCCGCTCCCACCAGACAATCACACCTCTTTTTAAAAAAGGATTTTTACAATTTAAGTCAAAGCCTTTCACAATATTTATGTCTCAACAATTGTAAACAGAACAAGTTTCACTTTAAGTAACAGTAAGAGCATAATATGAAATGATGACAATAAAACAATGAGTATTCCAGCCTTTATTTTATAAATAGTAAAACATGAATATTCTCCCTTATTGCTCCTTGTTGCGGCGTGCAACCCGATCCCACCTGTCCACCCTTATCACCCCTTGTTGCGGCGTGCAACCCGCTCCCACCAGACATATCACATCAGTTTATTTATGAAAACTTTCACAATTCAGGCCAAGCATTTCACAATATTTTTGTATCAACAATTATAAACAAAAGCTGTAAAACTCATAAACTTCATCAATTATCATTTCACAACGAAACCAACCGAAAATTATATACATATCGTAACACTGACATCCAACTCAATCCTTATGTAACATAACAAAACCAAGAGAACAGTAAACACTTCCAATATACTTGAAACAATACTTAACAATAAGATAACGAATCCAAATAGACATAAACATCAATAATCATGAAACAATTAAGCCCGGAAGCAAATAATTGGAAACGGAAAAAGGGATCATGTTAAGAAGATAATTTGGGGGTGCATAGATACTCGTCACCTCACCTATACACTACACACATGAAAATTTCACATAGCAATTAAGTTGGGATTCCCCCTCAAGTCAAGGTTAAACCAAGCACTTACCTCAAATTCGCAGGCCACTCACTGCTCACTTACCGCTTTTCCTTTCGAATTTGCCTCTAACTCGCTCGAATCTAATCATAATTAGTTTAATATCATTAATTTGTGATAAAGGAACTAACTTTAATGAAAAATCATTATTTTCCTAAGTTTTCTAAAAAAAAGTTAAAAACCGACCCCGGGCCCGCTTGGTCCAAACTCGGGATTCGGACCAAATTTTATTTACCCATTCACCCCGAGCCTGAATATCCAATTAGCTTGAAATCCGACCCCAATTCGAGGTCGAAATTTGATTTTTATAAAATTCCCTAATTCTACCCAAACCCTCAATTTCTACCATAAAAAATCTTAATTTTTGATTGAAAAGTGATGAAAAACATTAGGTAATTGAAAGAGAAGAGTTTAGAATTGTTTACCAACACTTTGGGGATGAATTGTGTGAAGAAAATCGCCTCTAGGTCTTTGTAGTTCGAAAAATATCAAGAAAGAGGTTCTGCCCGTTTTAAAATCTGATTTAATATAACTGGACAGGCCTTCATCGCGTTCGCGATGGGCCTGTCGCGTTCGCGTAGGGTCAGCCCCAAATGGCCTTCGCGTTCGCAGTAAACTGGCCATGTTCGCATAGAAGAAATGGGCTCCCCTCCCCCAGGCCCACTTCACTCACTGCGTTCGCGATGGCCTGGTCGCATTCGCGAAGGGTCTCCCCCCAGTACTTTGCGTTCGCGTCCAGGGCCATGCGTACGCGTAGCACAAAATGACCCCAGTGCAAATTCTACTCTATGCGTTCGCGCTCGCGAACGCGAAGAACAAATTGACTGTGCACCAAAACAGCAAAATCAACAGACTTTAACATGTTCAAAACATCCCGTAGCCTATCCAAAACTCATCCGAGCCCTTGGGGATCTAAACCAAACATGCACGTAAGTCTAAAAATATCATACGGACTAGCTCGTGCGATCAAATCATGGAAATAACATCTAAAACTATGAATTTAACTTCAAAACTCATGATTTTTCTCAAGAACACTTCAATTTCACTATTTCTCAACCGGAAGTCCGAATCACGTCAAATAAATTCCAATTCTCACCAGCTTTCACAGATAAGGCTTAAACATCATAACAAACCTGTATCGAGCTCCGGAACAAAAATAAGGGCCCGATACCAATGACTTCAAACATTAATCTATTACTTTATTTCATTAATAATCCAGCAAAATAATTTCTTTAACAAATTGATTTCTAAGGCTAGGGACCTCGGAATCCAATTCCGGGCATACGCCAAGTCCCATATTTTACTGCGGACCTCCCGGGATCGTCGGAACATGGATCCGGGTTCGCTCACTAAAAATGTTGAACCAAGTCAACTAAAACCAAATTTTAAATTCCAAAAATTATTATTTCTCATATTTTCATATTAAAGCTTTTCGGTTTCACGCCCTGACTGCGCACACAAATCGAGGTAAATAAAATTAATCTTTTTAAGGATAATGAGTCTGTAATAGAGTCTTAATTTATAATATGATCCTTTGGGTCATCACAATCTCCACCTCTAAAACAAACATTCGTCCACGAACGGACATAGAAAATTACCTGAACAGGTAAACAAGTGGGGATATCTACTCTGCATGTCCGACTCGAACTCCTAAGTAGCTGCCTCAACAGGTTGACCCCTCCACTGCACTCGAACTGAAGGGTAACTCTTTGATCTCAACTGACGAACTTGCCGGTCTAGAATGGCTACCGGCTCCTCCTCATAAGTCAAATATTTGTCCAATTGGAAAGAGCTGAAATCTAACACGTGGGACGGGTCACCATGATATTTCCGGAGCATAGATACATAAAATACCAAATGAACTGAGGATAAACCTGGAGGCAACGCAAGTCTATAAGCTACCTCCTCCACTCTATCAAGAGTCTCAAATGGCCCGATATACCTAGGGCTCAACTTACCCTTCTTCCCAAATCTCGTAACACCCTTCATGGGCGATACCCGAAGTAATACCCTCTCCCCAAGTATGAATGCTACATTATGAACCTTACGGTCGGCATAACTCTTTTTCCTGGACTGAGCTGCTCGAAGTCGATCCTGTATAATCTCGACCTTATCTAAGGCCTCTTAAACTAAGTCTGTACCCAATAACCGAGCCTCTCCCGGCTCAAACCATCCAACTGGTGACCTGCACCGTCTACCATATAACGCCTCATAAGGAGCCATCTAAATGCTCGACTGGTAGCTATTATTATAGGCACACTCCGCTAACAGCAATAATTGATCCCAAGAACCTCCAAAGTCAATAACACAAGCGTGAAGCATATCCTCTAGAATCTGAATAGTACGCTCGGACTGCGCGTCCATCTGAGGATGAAATGATGTGCTAAACTCAACTCGGGTACCCAACTCTCGCTGAACTACCCTCCAAAAGTGCGAGGTAAACTGCGTACCTCGATCAGAAATGATAGACACGGGCACACCGTGAAAGCGAACAATCTCTCAAGTATATATCCCTGCCAACCGCTCCGAAGTGTAAGTACTTGCCACTGGAATAAAATGTGCTGATTTAGTTAGCCTATCCACAATAACCCAAACATCGCCAAACTTCCTTTGAGTCCGTGGGAGTCCAACAACGAAGTCCATAGTGATACGCCCCCACTTCCACTAAGGAATCTCTATCTGTTAAAGCAAACCACCGGGTATCTGAGGCTCATACTCACTGCCTTCCTACTCAATGCATCAGCCACAACTTTGGCCTTCCCTGGATGTTACAATATAGTGACGTTATAATCTTTCAATAACTCTAACCATCTCCTCTGCCTCAAATTAAGATCCTTTTGCTTGAACAAGTACTGAAGACTGCGATGATCTGTGTAAACCTCACACGACACACCATAAAGATAGTGCCTCCATATTTTCAATACGTGAACAATGGCTGCCAACTCTAAGTCATGGACATGATAATTCTTTTTATGAACCTTCAACTGTCGAAACGCATATACAATCACCTTGCCATCATGCATTAATACTGCACCTAATCCAATATGAGATGCACCATAATATACCGTGAAAGATCCTGAACCTGATGGGCGACACCAACGTTGGCGCCGTAGCCAAAGCAATCTTGAGCTTCTGAAAGTTCAATCCACACTCGTCCGACCATTTGAATGGAACATCCTTTTGGTTCAATATGATCTTAATAGTTGTTCATAATCAATTACAGAATCACAATAACTTCACGTAACAATAATCCCCTTTCAACCCTTCACAATACTGATAACGAGATGCGATGTATGAAGACCTCATAATTATTTACCCGAATTAATCTGTATCATTTAATGCCACATGGGCGGGCACCTACCTTGTAGGTTAAATCTCAATAATTATAACACGAATTTGGAAAATTATGCACAGATAATTTTTATACAAAGATTTTCAAATAAGCCTAACAGGCATGACTCCCTATTAGTACTATAGTACAAATTTTAATTTCACAAGGGAGAATTTAAACACAAGAATTTTTCATCAAAAGTATCTCGTCCTTATATAACCTCCACCGTGGCTCGTAGCCCGATTTAAACATATCAAATCATATTAAAATGTGAGGATCTCGTCCTCAGTTCTGAATCACAAGTATTATGCACATCATGCCAATCATAACATTTCTTTTCTTCTTTTAAATATTTTTCGTTTAAACAAAATCACAACACATACTGATAGACATAGCTATCCCCATAGAATCTCTCAATACAAGTATTCACATAAGTAGATTTCAGGGTTACGAAGCGCACCCATGAGTGGAGAATATTTGGAGGACTTTCTTAGATACTCATAATCGAATCAAGTTAAGGAACTTGTCACTTTATAATAACTAGAAATTGTACTTGTAATGACACCATCTGGTGTAGCGACCTCAGCCCTACCATAGAAAATACATCAACAGGCTGGGTCTCCACCTCTAGGAGTCTGACCTCCACCTTCGACATTCCGACCCCTTCTCCCAGCTGGTCATGAAAGTTGAGTTGTAACTGCAATAGGACACGTAGCCTGAGTACTCTGATGAAATATGTCTCCCCCAAGTTTGGGACAATTTTCTCCAGATGTCTCTAGTATCGCCACATTCATAGCAACTCCTTTTTTTGCGGGTTCGGATGCTCATATCGAGTTTATTCCAAATAACTGGAATTACCGTTGTAGGAATTTTGTAGCGGTGGTGCATTAAAAGAACCCATCGGAGCACCCCGAGTAATCATATATGTGGACTGGGCTGGCCGGTTGCCCAGCCCCGGCCATAATAATTTGTTGTTGCAAAGTAGGATCTACTGAATCTTTTAGAACCTTGAGACCTATTAGTATCCTTAGCTTCCCCTTTTCATCATCCCGGACACACTCTAACATCTAGGCAATTTCTACCACTAGCCAAAATAAAGTATCAACCTGCCCTGAGTCATACAAAATTTTACGATCATAATTGAGTCCTTTAATGAGTCTGAGAAGCAAATTCTATCAATAGCATTTGTGAGAACTGATCCAAGTAGTTGTCATTGCAATGGCTGGTCGCCCTCTTCGTAGGCTTGCGTCAAACACCGGCGGCTAATTCCTTCTTTTACTATGTTGACCCAACACTGATGTGCTACCCCAAAATCTGCAATCATAACTTCCACACCGAGTAGACCTCATGTAGATTCAAAGTTGTTTATATAACTCCTTTGGTACTGAGGTATATGGTTATTAAGGAGGCGGACATACCGCAAGTCCCAGCTTTATCTCCTGCAAAATCTCAGGCCTTGTACATTTTCGGCCAAAATCGATATAATACGTGACCCCGTAATCTATTTCTTGATAGTGGACTTCCCCCTTTGGCAAGAAGTCATTGGTCACGATGTCTGATAATCCACAATGTTAAACTTCACAGCTCATATAAACCAACCCCGTTGCTTTCAACTTATCCCTATGTTCTGCAATACTTCATAGCAGCGGTCAAGAAAATCATGTGGGTCTTCAAAAGTTTTACCACTGAAATGGAGTGGAATTAGCTTGATGAACCTGTCCAGTCTCCACAAAGCATCGGGAGTCATAGCTACCCCATCAGCAATCGGGGCTGCCGCAATTGTCTGAACTACCCCAACTGGGTTGGCTGCTGGGGTCTGTATCTGAGGAGTAGTCTGATCAGGAGTGTGGGTAGCAGGAGTCTGGACTCCCCCTTCAGCCTGAGATACGGCTGTTGCAACAGGGAGTGCGCCAGTCTAGGCTACACTCTCCATCAGTCCCACTAATCAGACCAAATCATCCTGAAGTACCGGGGTAGCAATAAACCCCTCTGGGACCTGAGCTAGTCAAGCTGGAACGGTTTCAGCTGGAGTCCCCTCATCAATCTCAAGCTAGGGCTCCACAGCTGGTGATGCAGTATGAGCAACGGGCTGAGTCCTGCCCCTGCCTCGGCCTCTAACGTGGCCTCGGCTTCTGCCCCTAATAGAAGTTGCTGCTGTCGGAGGACCGGATTGTTTGTTAGCAGAAGAGGAAGCACGTGTTTTCTCCATTTGCGAGAAAATAGAAAAGTTCAATCAGTATTTTTCTGAGATATCAAGAATCGCACGACAGAGTAGAAATAAAAATGAGTTTGTTCCTAACTTCATAGCCTCTGAGAGATAAGTACAGACGTCTCCGTACCGATCCTTCAGACTCTATCAAGCTTGTTCGTGAATNGGGGATCGTGATGGCGCCTAACGCCACACTTGCTAGGCAAGCCAATGTTAGAACTTAACTAACCATTTTCTTTTGACAATTTGCTTAAACACAATAGAACAATTCATAAAGAGAAGGAAATATAATACTTTCCAGTAAATGTAATCAGGAATGATAGTCGATATGATGAAACGAACCACGAACTAAAACCAACTATATAACTACCGAGAGTCTGGTGTCACAATTCACGAACTACTAATGAATGCTACAAGTATTTGGCTGAAAGATAAAATATCTCTGTTTTGAATGAAATAAAACAACAACTAAATAGTGTAGAGAAGACTTCAGGAGTCTGCAAACGCCAGCAGATCTACCTCTTGTCTCCGTGAAAATGCACAGCTATGTCTCGAACTTAACTCTGGTCAGTACCTGGATCTGCACAAGAAGTGCAGAGTGCAGTATCAATACAACCGACCCCATGTACTGAGTAAGGGCCGAGCCTAACCTCGACGAAGTAGTGACGAGGCTACGACGGGCCATTAACAATATAACATGTGAACAATATAGAATAAAGCAAGAAGGAAATTCTAAACAAAACAAAAAAATAATCTGTAGCAATGAATAAAAAAATAACTCAGCCACCTTTTCCAGGCCTCAGCTATAACCAATTCTCACATAAGTTTCCAAATTTCCAAATTCCACTTTGAAACAATCATAAGTACATAATATGATAAACTGTAAAGTAAAACAGTAAGTTTTCAAATCCTTGTGTTTAAAAATCAGTAAAACATAAATGTCCTCCTTTATTGCTCCTTGTTGCGGCGCGCAACCCGCACCCACCTGTCCACCCTTATTGTCCCTCCCTATATATATCACCCTTATTTCTCCTATTGCGGCGTGCAACCCGATCCCACATGTCAACCCTTATCACTCCTTATTGCGGCGTGTAACCCGCTCCCACCAGACAACCACATCTCTTTATAAAAAAGGATTTTCATAATTTAAGTCAAAGCTTTTCACAATATTTATGTCTCAACAATTGTAAACAGAACAAGTTTCACTTTAAGTAACAGTAAGAGCAGAATATGAAATAATGACAATAAAACAATGAGTATTCCAGTCTTTATTTTATAAATAGTAAAACATAAATATTTTCCCTTATTGATCCTTGTTGCGGTGTGCAACCCAATCCCACGTGCCCACCCTTATTGCTCCTCCCTATATATATATCACCCTTATTTCTTTTGCGGCGTGCAACCCGATCCCACCTGTCCATCTTTATCACTCCATGTTCCTGCGTGCAACCCGCTCCCAGCAGACATATCACATCAGTTTGTTTACGAAAACTTTCACAATTCAGGTCAAGCTTTTCACAACAATTTTGTATCAACAATTTTAAACAAAAGTTGTAAAACTCATAAACGTCATCAATTATCATTTCACAACGAAACCAATCGGAAATTATATACATATCGTAACACTGACATCCAGCTTAATCCTTATGTAACATAACAAAACCAAGAGAACATCCAACACTTCCAAAATACTTGTTACAATACTTAACAATAAGTTAACGAATCCAAATAGACATATAAACATCAATGATCATGAAAAAATTAAGTCCGGAAGCAAATAATTGGAAACGGGGAAAGGGATCATGTTAAGAAGATAATTTGGGGGTTCATAGATACCCTTCACCTTACCTATACACCACACACATGCAAATTTCACATAGCAATTAAGTTGGGGATTCCTATTCCCTCAAGTAAAGGTTAAACCAAGCACTTATCTCAAATTCGCAGGCCATTCACTGCTCAATTACCGCTTTTCCTTTCGAATTTGCCTCTAACCCGCTCGAATCTAATCATAATTAGTTAAATATCATTAATTTATGCTAAAGGAACTAACTTTACTCAAAAATCATTATTTTCCTAAGTTTTCTCAAAAAAAGTTAAAAACCGACCCCGGGCCCGCTTGGTCCAAACTCGGGGTTCGGACCAAATTCCGTTTACCCATTAACCCCCGAGCCCGAATATCCAATTAGTTTCGAAATCCAACCCCAATTCGAGGTCGAAATTCGATTTTTACAAAATTTCCTAATTCTACCCAAAACCTCAATTTCAACCATGAAAATTCTTAATTTTATTTTGAAAAGTGATGAAAAACATTGGCTAATTGAAAGAGAAGAGTTTAGAATTGTTAACCAACACTTAGGGATTGATTTTTGTGAAGAAAATCGCCTTTAGGTCTTTGTAGTTTGAAAAATATGAAGAAAGAGGTTATGCCCGTTTTAAAATCTGATTTTATATAACTGGATAGGCCTTCATCGCGTTCGCGTAGGGTCAGGCCCAAATGGCCTTCGCGTTCGCAGTGACCTGGCCGCGTTCACATAGAATAAATGGGCTCCCCTCCCCCAGGACCACTTAACTCACTGCGTTCGCGATGGCCTGGTCGCGTTCGCGAAGGGTCTTCCCCCCAGTGCTTCGCGTTCGCGTCCAGGGCCACGCGTTCGTGTAGCATAAAATGACCCTAGTGTAAATTCTACTATACGCGTTCACGAGTGGAGTAATGCGAACCCGAAGAACAAATTGACTGTGCACCAGAACAACAAAAACAACAGACTTTAACATGTTCAAAACATCCCTTAGCCTATCCAAAACTCACCCGAGCCCTCGGGGCTCTAAACCAAACATGCACGCAAGTCTAAAAATATCATATGAACTTTCTTGTGCGATCAAATCATGGAAATAACATCTAAAACTATGAATTTAACCTCAAAACTCATGATTTTTCTTAAGAACACTTCAATTTCACTATTTCTCAACCGGACGTCTAAATCACGTCAAATAAATTCTGATTCTCACCAAATTTTACATATAAGGCATAAACATCATAACAAACCTGCATCGAGCTCCGGAACCAAAATACGGGCCCGATACCAACGGTTTCAAACATTAATCCATTACTTTATTTCATTAATAATCCAGCAAAACAATTTCTTTCACAAATTGATTTCAAAGGCTAGGAACCTTAGAATCCAATTCGGGGCATACGCCCAAGTCTCATATTTTACTGCGGACCTCCCGGGATCGGCGGAACACGTATCCGGGGCCGTTCACTAAAAATGTTGAACCAAGTCAACTAAAACCAAATTTTAAATTCCAAAAAATATTATTTCTCATATATTCACATAAAAGCTTTCCTGTTTCACGCTCGGACTGCGTACGCAAATCAAGGTAAATAAAATTAATTTTTTAAGCTAATGAGCCTGGAATGGGGTCTTAATTTTAAGATGAACCTTTGGGTCATTACAGTAGGAATTTAGGGTAAAGTTGAGGGAGTTAGGGCTTGAGTTTTGAAGAGTTTGAGGTGAGGATTTGAGGGACCAAACAGAGTCGGAATTTGATGAATTTTATATGGTTTGACTCGGGAGGGAACGAACTTTCTAGTTTTGCAACTTTTGACGGGTTTCAAGACATGATCCCAGGGGTCGGGTTTTAGCATATTTCGGATTTTTGGCCTATTTTTGTAGTTTTTCTTGTGGAATTCATTTCTTTAGCCTATGTTGATAGTATTATTCTGATTGTAGATAGATTCAGAGCTTTTGGAGATCGAGTCGAGGGACGAGGAAATCCCGGAGTAGGATTTTGCGCTATTAAGGTAAGTAACAGTTTTAATTCTGGCTTTGAGGGTATAAACCCGGAGAATTGATATCATGTGATTGTTTGGAGGTGATACCCACGCTAGGTGACAGGTGTGTGGGTGTACGCTGCGAGGGATTGAGACTTGGTCCCGTGAGGCTGTGAGGCCTAATAGCCACTATCTATGTTTATGTATTCACATGTTTGTTGAACTTGACTGCCTTCATGTTAGAGATCATGCTTAGGCTTTATTCATACTTACATTATTTGCACTCAGTCATGGAAATTCTTGTACATGTTTACCTCAGTCTCTATTATCTTGCTGATACGCTGTAATACTTGATTTGGGTTGTGTTCCCTTTATTTGTTAAAAATTTTGAGGCTAGAGAGGTACATGATTGAGTGAGCCCGCAGTCCTATTGTGAGGTATTGATATTAGAGCACGTGAGTTATCCGTGCAGCACGTGAGTTGTTCGTGCGAATCCATATTTGATATTATAACATGTGAGTTGTTCGTGCAGCACGTGAGTGGACCGTGCAGATTAGCGCTTAGGCTGTAGGAGCCCCTCCGGAGTCTGAACACCTCCAGTGAGCGTAGGTACCTATTGAGTGTGTGCATTGAGGGCTGAGTGATGGAGCAACATCGTGGTGAGGTTTGATTTATTTTTGCTGTTACTGCATTTATTTGTAATCGCCTTGTAGTACTTGCTGATTTATGATAATTACCTGTTTATTCTTATCTGTGGTAGTAGTAACGTAAATTGTTCTGCTTAGCTTGTCACTATTACTCAGTTCCTTAGTTATTTCTGTTGCTACTGAGTCGGTTGTACTCATACTACACCTTGCACTTTATGTGCAGATCCAGGTGAGTTAGAGCGCGACGATCGTTGAGTTCAAGCCGGCTATCTTTGGAGACTGTATGGTAGCTGCTAGCGTCCACAGGATCTTGTACTCCTTTTATCATCTATTTCTTCTTTTTGGTCCGTGTTGACAGTTAGACAGTTTATATATCTTAGTTCTTAGATTTAGACGCCCATGACTTAGTGACACCCCGATGTTTGGGGATCGTTTCTGTATTTTCTATATTTATATTTAGAGTTGGATTATTTTACGAGGAATTCAAATATTGGATATGTTTTATTAAATTCTTATAATCAAATTAGTAGTAATATTTTGGGAAGTAGGCTTGCCTTGTAACAAGGACATGTTGTGCGATTGTGTTATTGACTTTGGGGGTTCATGGGACCAGTTTCTACCACTCGCGGAGTTTGAATATAACAACAACTATCAGTCGAGTATCCAGATGGCTCAGTACGAAGCTCTATATGGGTGGAGGTGTAGATTTCTGGTTGGTTGGTTGGTTTGAGTCGGGTGAGGCCAGACTCTTGGATACAGATTTGGTGCAGGATGCTTTAGATAAGGTGCAATTTATTCAGGAGCGGCTTCGCACGGTACAATCTAGGCAGAAGAGCTATGCAGACAAGAAGGTTCGTGATGTATCTTACATGGTTGGGGAGAAGATATTGTTGAAGGTTTCACCTATGAAAGGTTTTATGAGATATGGGAAGAAGGGAAAGTTGAGCCCTCGGTTTATTAGTCTGTTTGAGGTACTTCAGAGGATTGGGGAGGTGGCCTATGAGCTTGCCTTGCCACCCAACTTGTCGAGTGTGCATCCGGTATTTCATGTTTCCATGCTTCGAAAGTGTGTTGGCGATCCGTCTCATGTGTTTGACCTCAACATGGTTCAGTTGGAGGGTGATATGACTTATGATGTGGACCCGGTGGCTATTTTGGATCAACAGGCCCGGAAGTTGAGATCAAAGGACATAGCTTCAGTGAAGGTGCAGTGGAGAGGCCAGCCCGTGGAGGAGGCCACCTAGGAGACCGAGCAGGAGATGCAGAACAGATATCCACACTTATTTGAGACTCCAGGTATGTTTCTAGACTTGTTCGAGGACGAGCGTTTGTTTACACGGGGGAGAATATAACGACCCGGTCGGTCGTTCCGAGAGTTATAACCCTGTTTCCCCCATTTATGCTTCTTTATGTGTTGTTCAGTTGTGTTGAGTTGTATCGAGTTGGTAGGTTCGAGTCCGGAGTAGTGTTGGAGTGAAATGAGACACTTAGTCTCTTATTTAGAAATCTAAGTTAGAAAAGTCAACCGAAAGTTGACTTATGAGTAAAGGATCTTGGATTTGGGTTTTTATAGTTCGGATAACTCCGTTAGGTTATTTTGAACTTAGGAGTGCGTCCAGAATGTAATTTGGAGGTCCGTGGTAGAATTAGGCTTGAATTGGCGGAAGTTGGAAATTGGAGATTTTGTTCGGCAGTGGAAAATTAGGTATCGGGGTCGGAATGGAATTTCGGAAGTTGGAGTAGGTTTGTAGTGTCATTTCTGACGTGTGTGCAAAATTTGAGGTTATTCGGACGTGGTTTGGTAGGTTTCAACGTCGTTGGTGAATTTTGGAAGTTTAGAAGTTCTTAGGCTTGAATCCGAGGTTGATTTGGTGTTTTGTTGGGTGTGCCAAAGGTTCGACTAAGTTCGTGTATTGGTTTATGACTTGTTGGTATTATTGGTTGAGGTCCCGAGGGCCTCAGGTGTGTTTCAGGTGATTAACGGATTGGATTTGGGAAGTTTGAAGTGTTGTTTTCTGGTGTTGTGAAGTTCTGGTGTTTTTCCGCACCTGCGGATGGGGAGCCCCAGGTGCCATCATCGCAGATGCGGAGAGTAGGTCACAGATATAGAATTGGGCGGCTGGGGCTGGAGCGCAGATGCGCAAGTGAGGGCCTCACGTGCGAGTGGAGAACCGCTGATGCGGAAGTGGACGGATAAGTAGAAGTCCCAGGTTCGCTCCTAGGACTGCATATGCGGTTGCGCAGGTGCGAAGATGAGGTCCGCAGATGCAAGGCTTTTGGGCAAAAATTATATATGCCGCACTTCGCGAATTATTTCCCTTTCTTCACCATTTTTGGCCGGTTCTTGAGCTTTGGGCAGTGTTTTCAAGGGAGAATCAAGAGATATCAGTGAGGTAAGTTACTTGGGCTTGATTATATGTGTTTATAATGGTTTCCCACTGTTTAGTCATGAAATTGGTAGGAATTTAGGGTGAAGTTGAGGGAGTTAGGGCTTGAGTTTTGAAGATTTTGAGGTGAGGATTTGAGGACCAAACGGAGTCGGAATTTGATGAATTTTATATGGTTAGACTTGGGAGGGAACGAGTTTTCTAGTTCTGCAACTTTTGATGGGTTTCGAGATGTGGGATCGGGGGTCAGGGTTTTAGCATGTTTCGGATTTTTGGCCTATTTTTGTAGTTTTTCTTGTGAAATTCGTTTCTTTGGCCTATGTTAATAGTATTATTTTGATTTTTGATGGATTCAGAGCTTTTCGAGACCGAATCGAGGGACGAGGACATCCCGGAGTAGGATTTTACGTTGTTAAGGTAAGTAACGGTTTTAACTCTGGCTTTGAGGGTATGAACCCGGAGAATTGATATTATGTGATTGTTTGGAGGTGATACCCACGCTAGGTGATGGGCGTGTGGGTGTACGCCGCGAGGGATTGAGACTTGGTCCGTCCCGTGAGGCTGTGAGGCTTAATAGCCATTGTTTATGTTTATGTATTCACATGTTTGTTGAACTTGACTGCCTTCATATTATAGATCATGCTTAAGCTTTATTCATGCTTATATTATTTGCACTCAGTCATAGAAATTCTTGTACATGTTTACCTCAGTCTCTAGTATCTTGTTGATACACTGTAATACTTGATTTAGGCTGTGTTCCCTTTATTTGTTGAAAATTGTGAGGCTAGAGAGTTACATGACTGAGTGAGGTCGCATGCCTGTTGTGAGGTATTGATATTAGAGCACGTGAGTTGTCCGTGCGGATCAAGATATGATATTATAGCACGTGAGTTATCCATGCAGCATGTGAGTGGTTCGTGTAGATTAGCGCTTGGGCTGTAAGAGCCCCTTTGGAGTCTGAACACCCCTCAGTGAGCGCAAGTAACTATTGAGTGTGTGCATTGAGGGCTGAGTGATGGAGCGACATTGTGGTGAGGTTTCATTTATTTTTGCTGTTATTGCATTTATTTGTAATCGCCTTATAGTACTTGCTGATTTATGATAATTACCTGTTTATTCTTATATGTGGTAGTAATAACATAAATTGTTCTGCTTAGCTCGTCACTACTACTCAGTTCCTTAGTTATTTATGTTACTACTGAGTCGGTTGTACTCATACTACCCTCTGCACTTTATGTGCAGATCCAGGTGAGTTAGAGTGTGGCGATCGTTGAGTTCAGGCCAGCTATCTTTGGAGACTGCAAGGTAGCTGCTAGCGTCCGCAGGACTTTGTACTCCTTTTATCATCTATTTCTTCTTTTTGGGTTGTGTTGACAGTTAGACAATTTATATATCTTAATTCTTAGATTTAGACGCTCATAACTTAGTGACACCCCGATGTTTGGGGCTCGTTTTCGTATTTTTTTATATTTATATTTAGAGTTGGCTTATTTTACGAGGAATTCAAATATTGGATATGTTTTATTAAATTCTTATAATCAAATTGGTAGTGATATTTTGGGAAGTAGGCTTGCCTTGTAACACGATAGGCGCCATCACGACCTGGGTCAGATTTGGGTCGTGACATATATGTATATATATAGTCAAACCTCTCTGTAACAGCCTCAGTTTTTCCGAATATTTTTGGATGTTACAGCGAAATGATGTTATAGAGAACATATATTATAATATAATATAAAAATTGGTTCCGAAAAAACTTGACTTTTATAGAGAAGTGTTGTTATATAGGGATGTTGTTATAAAGAGGTCTGACTGTATACTCTAAGTGATCACTCAACTCTCTCACCATCATAGTAATGGATCATGACCAACAACTACATTAATAGTAAAATAGTTCACATATTTAAAGATGAAACCATATGAATACATGTCACGACCCACTTTACCCCTCCGTAAGGTGTCGTGACGGCACCTAGTCTCTACGACTAGGTAAGCCTATTATTGCGGAAAAAGAAAGGAAACATAAAGATAAAAGCCAAAACAGTATAATTTAATAAGCAAGGATAGTGCCACTTGTAATATACAATAACATCACTCCAAAAACTCGGAATGTCGCTAATCACAAGCTTCTACAAGTCCATATAGCTCTATAAAACATGTCTGAAGAAACAAAAGAAAATCTCTAAGCGGGGGAATAGAAGTGGACTCTGAGGTATGTGAACGCTAGCAGAAGTACCTTGAAGTCTCCTAAATCAGCGAGCACGCACTAAACCCGAGGCTGATAGCTCGTACCTGGATCTGCACACGAAAAACATGTGCAGGAAAGGGCATGAGTACACCATAATGGTACCCAGTAAGTGCCAAGCCTAACCTCGATCGAGTAGTAACGAGGTTAGGTCAGGGCCCTACAGGTTTAAATATAAAGAACTAAAGACATCAAGAGATATAAATATATTCTACAGTAAAATAATTAAGGAAGTCTTCAGTAATAAAAGTCAAGAAGCCCTCGACTCAGAACAAGAGAAACTAAATAGGGAAATCTCCCGGGATACCGTCCCGTAGTCTCGAATTAATTATGCAGTACAGGGGGATCTTCCGACTACGTCCGTAGTCCCAAAATAAATATGCAGTATAGAGGGATCTCCCGGAATACGTCCGTAGTCCCAAAATAAATATGCAGTGCTGGGGGATCTCCCGGAATACGTCCGTAGTCTAAAAGTAAATATGCAAGTCATGGGGGATCTCCCGGAATACGTCCGAAGTCCCAAAGTAAATATGCAACTCAACAATGACATGACAATTACAATATTGAGATGTACACTTTAGACTAAATATAACCAAGGAAAATAGGAATCTACCTAATCATGCTGCACAGAATTTCAAAACACGTAGGCATGTTTTCCTAATCTAAACAGGGCAATTAAACATAATAGTGCAGTTCAACCAAAGGAAAACAATTTATGATTTAGAAGAAAAACAAGATTTTTATAATAATAGCCCGTGTACGTACTCGTCACCTCACGTACACGATGCTCATACATCAAACAGTACCAAACATCCTAAGGGGAAGTTCCCCCACACAAGGTTAGGCAAACCACTTACCTTGAACCGCTCAAATCAATCCAAAATCGCTCTCTTGCCATGAGTATCCAACTCCGAATGGCCCAAATCTAATCAAACCAATTGTATAATGTAAATATAACTACAAGTAACTAATTTAGCTAATAAATTTGAATATAAAGCATTAAAATAGGAAAAACGCCCAAAATTCCTCCTCACTACGTCTCGTCGGAATCAGTTAAAAATCACAAATTATGAATACCCATTAACTCACGAGCCTACCCATACCAAACTTACTCAAATCCGATACCAAATTCTCGATCAAAATCCAAAATTTTGGCCTAAGAACTTTTCTCAATTTTCCCCAATTTTCACCCCCAAATCCGAAATTAGATGATAAAATTAAGCATAGATTAGTGGAAATTAATCATAAAGGAGTTAGGAATCATTACCCAAAAACTTCCTCCGAAAAGCTCTCCGAATTTCGCCTTCTTCCGAGCTCCCAATCAAATTTTATGATATGAAATCGAAACCCTCATTTTGAACCTTTTAATTCTTCCCAGATATACCTTCATCGCGATCGCGAGGACCTTTTAATTCTGCCCAGATATACCTTCATCGCGATCGCGGAAATAACCTCGCGATCGCGAAGCGCAAACAGGCTGCCCCACAATTTTACTCTATGCGAACATGGATATCACCATGCGTTCGCGAACCTCTGCCACACAAACGTACGCGATCGCAACCCGCTTCGCGTGATCGCGTAAAGCAATTGCCTCAGCTCCTCATCAGCTCTAATTCCCTACGCGAACGCGACATAGGCCACGCATTCGCGAAACACTACCTCACGCACTTACGCGATCACGACCCTCACTCTGCGATCGCATAGAACAATTTCACCTATGCCCCAAATAAGCTTACGCAATCGCGAACATACTCTTGCGATCGCGTATAAGGAAACCAGAAGAAAACACCATCAACTATCAGCCATTCTCCAAAAGCCAAAAATGGCCCGTTAACCACCCGAAACTCACCTGAGTCCCTCGGGACCTCAATCAAACATACCAACACACCCCATAACATCATAAAAACTTAGTCGAGTCTTCGAATCACTCAAAACAACATCAAAATACCAAATTACCCTCGAATTCAAGTCTAAGAACTTCTAAACTTCCAATTGCACAAACGACGTCGAAACCTACCAAACCTCGTCCAAATGACCTCAAATTTTACATACACGTGACAAATGACACTATGAACCTAGTCCAACTTCCGGAATTCCATTCCGACCCTAACATCAAATTTTCCACTCCCGGCCAAATTCGTTGAATTTCCAACTTTTGCCAATTCAAGCCTAATTCTACCACGAGTCTCCAAATCACATTCTGGACGCGCTCCCAAGTTCGAAATCACCCGACGGAGCTAACAAAATCGACAGAATTCCATTCCGAAATCGTCTTCACATAGTTCTGACTATGGTCCCAAATTTTAAGACTTAAGCTCTCTTAAGGGACTAAATGTCCCCAAAACACTCCGAAACTCACAACCAATCATCCCGGCAAGTCACAAAAGCAGAAATAGATATGGAGAAAGCAGTTATTAGGGGATCGGGGCTCTAATTCTCAAAATGACCGGCCGGGTCGTTACATTCTCCCCTTTTTAAAACAATCGTTCGTCCTCGAACGAGTATAAAGACGTACCTGAAGCTGTGAAAAGATGAGGGTAACGGTTGCGCATATCCTGCTCGGTCTCCCAAGTTGCCTCCTCTACCGGCTGAACCCTCCACTGGACCTTTACTGAAGCAATGTTCTTTGACCTGAGCTTTCTGACCTGCCTGTCCAAAATAGCTATTGGCTCCTCAATATAAGATAGATCCTTGTCCAACTGGAATGAGCTGAAATCCAATGCATGAGTCGGATCACCGTGATACTTCCGGAGCATAGAAACGTGGAATGCCGGGTGAACCTCTGCTAGTCTAGGAGGTAAGGCAAGCTCATAAGAAAACTCCCCAACACGTCGCAATATCTCAAAAGAACCAATGAACCTCGGGCTCAGCTTGGCCTTTTTCTCGAATCTCATAACGCCCTTCATAGGCAACACCCGAAGCAAGACCTGCTCTCCAACCATAAATGCCAAATCATGAACCTTCCGATCCGCATAACTCTTCGGTCTAGACTGGGTTGTGCGAAGTCTATCCTGAATCACCTTCACCTTATCCAGGGCATCCTGGACAAAATCTGTACCCAACAATCGGGCCTCGCCCGGCTCAAACCAACCCATTGGGGACCAACACCGCCTACTATACAAAGCCTCATACGGTGCCATTTGAATGTTGGAATGGTAACTGTTATTGTAGGTAAACTCAGCAAGTGGCAAGAACATTCCCATGACCCTCTGAACTCCATCACACAAGCACGGAGCATATCCTAAAGAATCTGAATCCTGCGCTCGGATTGCCCGTCTGTCTGAGGCAGAAAGGCTGTGCTCAGCTCCACCCTAGTACCCAACTCCTGTTGTACGGCTCTCCAGAACCATGATGTGAACTGTGTACTTCTGTCTAAAATGATGGATATTGGGATCCCGTGGAGGCGGACAATCTCTCTGATATAAATCTCAGCCAAGCTCTCTGAAGAATAAGAAGTCAACACTGGGATGAAATGAGCTGATGGAAGTCCAACTACAAAGTCCGTGGAAATCCAACTACAAAGTCCATGGTGATCCGCTCCCACTTCCACTCTGGGATCTCTAGCCTTTGAAGCAATCTGCCCGGTCTCTGATGCTCATATTTAACCTTCTGAGAGTTGAGACACTTGGCCACAAACCCAACTATATCCTTCTTCATCCTCCTCCACCAATAGTGTTGTCTCAAATCCTGGTACATCTTCGCGGCACTCGGATGAATGGAGTACCGCGAGCTGTGGGCCTCCTCAAGAATACACTCCCGAAGCCCATCTACACGGGCACACATATCCGGCCTTGCATCCTCATCAAACCATCATCACCAATAGTCACATCTCTGGCATCACCTCGCTGAACCTTGTCCTGATGAACTAGAAGGTGGGGATCATCATACTGGCGCTCCCTGATACAGTCATAAAGAGTAGACCGAGCGACCACACAAGCCAATAATCGACTTGGATCTGAAATATCCAATCTCACGAACTGACTGGCTAAGGCCTGAACATCCAATGCTAAGGGCCTCTCAACTGCCGGAAGATATGCCAAACTTCCAAAACTCTCCGCCCGGCGACTCAAGGCATCGACCAGTACATTGGCCTTCCCCGGGTGGTACAATATAATGATATCATAGTCCTTAAGTAGCTCCAACCACCTACGCTAACACAAATTAAGGTCCTTTTTCTTGAATAGGTGATGCAAACTCCGGTGATCAATGTGGATCTCACAAGGAACACCGTACAAATAATGATGCCAGATCTTCAAGGCGTGAACAATAGCTGCTAACTCGAGATCATGGACATGATAATTCTTCTCATGCACCTTCAACTGTCTAGACGCGTAGGTAATCATCCTACCGTCCTGCATCAATACCGCTCCAAGGCCAATCCTCGAGGCATCGCAATAGATAGTGTAAGACCCCGAACCTGTAGGCAATACTAATACAGGGGCTGTAGTCAAAGTTGTCTTGAGCTTTTGAAAGCTCTCCTCACACTCTTCGGCCCACCTGAACGGAGCACTCTTCTGGGTCAGCCTAGTCATAGGTGTTGCGATAGATGCATATCCCTCTACAAAGCGACAGTAGTACCCCCGACAAACCAAGGAAACTGCGGATCTCCATAGCTGATGATGGTCTAGGCCAACTCTGCATTGCCTCCACCTTCTTCGGATCTACCTTGATCCCATCACAAGACACTACGTGGCCCAGAAATGCCACCGAATCAAGCTATAATTCACAAAATTTTTGCATATAGTCTCTTCTCCCTCAAAGTCTGAAGCACAGTCCTCAAGTGCTGCTTATGATCTTCCCGAGACCGGTAATATCCAGAATGTCGTCAATAAACACAACGATGAAAAAATTAAGATAAGGATGGAACACACTGTGCATCAAATACATAAAGGCTGCTGGGGCATTGGTCAGCCCAAATGACATGACAAGAAACTTATAATGACCATATCTTGTCCTGAAAGCAGTCTTCGGGATATCCGGCTCCCGAATCTTCAACTGATGATAGGCAGAATGCAAGTCAATCTTGGAAAACACTCTGGCACCATGTAACTGATCAAATAAATCATCTATGCAAGGCAAAGGATACTTGTTCTTCACTGTAACCTTGTTCAACTACCGATAGTCAATACACATATGCATAGAACCATCATTCTTCTTCACAAACAAGACAGGAGCACCCCAAGGTGATACACCGGGCCTGATGAAACCCTTATCAAGAAACTCCTGCAACTGCTCCTTTAACTCAGGAGGAGCCATACGGTAAGGAGGAATAGATATGGGCTGAGTGCCCAGCAACAAATCCATGCCAAAGTCAATATCTCTATCGGGCGGCATGCCCGGAAGATCAGCTGGAAACACATCAGGAAAGTCCCTCTCTACTGGAACTGACTTAAATGTAGGGGTATCAATACTGACATCTCTCACATAGGCCAAATATGCATCACACCCCTTCTCAACCATTCGCTGAGCCTTGAGAAATGAAATGACCCATGCGGGGAGTATACTCTAAAGTACCTCTCCATTGTAACTAAGGTAAGTCTGGCATAGCCAGCGTCAAGGTCTTAGCGTGACAATCAAGAATAGCATAATGGGGCGACAACCAGTCCATGCCCAAAATAACATCAAAATCTACCATACTGAGTAATAACAAATCGGCTCTAGTCTCAAAACCACTAAGAGCAATCAAACACGACCGATACACACGATCCACAACAAGAGAATCTCCCACATGAGTAGATACATAAACAGGGGAACTCAAAGAATACCGAGATACCCCCAAGTGTGGAGCAAAGTAAGAAGATACATATGAATACGTAGAGCCTGGGTCAAATAATACTGATGCATCCTTATGACAGACAGGGACAATACCTGTGATGACTGAATCTGAAGCGACGACCTCTGAACGGGATGGAAGGTCATAGTACCTGGCCTGGCCTCCCCCTCTAGGGCGACCTCGACCTCCCCGACTCCGCCTCGAGCTGCCTGAGAAGGTGGAACGGAAGCTGGGGCTAGAAGAATGGCCGGAGGACCCCGTGGAGCACATAGAGGCTGATAAGTCTGTGAAGGTGCACCCCTTCTGGCTCTGGGGAAATACCTGACCATGTGACGAGTGTCACCACACTCAAAACAACCCCTCGGAGGACGCGACGACTTAGACTGAATCGGACTTGGCCTACTGGACTGGCCGGTAATAGCACCTCGAGCAGGAGGCACACAGGATACTGGCGGTGCATAATAAGGCTCCTGAGGTCTAGGAGGAGCTGGAACGCCGTTGACTGATGGAAGAGCTGAATGAATAGGGCGACTCACAAAACCCCTACCATGGCGTGCTGCTGGTGCACGAGCCCCCGAATAATAACCAGTCTCCCGATACCTCTTGGCCTCTCTCTCATCTCTGTCCCGGGAAAACATGCCCTCAACTCTCCTGGCAATACTCAGTGCCTGCTGATAGATATCCATATCCAACTCCCTGGCCATACTGGTCCAAATACTGGGGTGGAGTCCCTCAATGAATCGACGAATCCTCTCTTTGACTGTAGTAACCAAAGCCGGTGCATGCCGAGCTAACTCACTAAAACGGACTGCATACTCCGACACAGCCATGGCACCCTAGCGCAGCTGCTCAAACTCTGCACGCCAATCATCCCTGAGGCTCTGAGGGACATACCCACGCAAGAACATCTCTGAAAACTGAGTCCACGTGAGTGAGGATGCCTCATCCGGACTACTCAGCTCATAGGCAGTCCACCATTGATATGCCGCTCCCCTCAGCTGGAAAGCGGAGAAGGAAACCCCACTCGTCTCCATAATTCCCATAGTGCAGAGAATACGATGACACTTCTCAAGAAAACCTAGAGCATCATCTGAAGCTAGTCCGCTGAAAGTAGGTGGGTGGTACTTCTTGTACCTCTCAAGTCTGAGTTGCTCTGCCTCAGAACCAGCTACCCTGGTCTCATGCTAAATCGGAGCCACTGGGGGCATAGAAATAAACTCTGGGGCCTGATCAACCTGGACCCTCTGCTCAGGAGTGTGGGCTGCGGGAGTCTGTGCCCCTCCCCCTGCCTGAGATGTAGCGGGAGCTATCAGAAACAGTCCAGCCTGAGCTAAAGTGCTGAACATGCTCATGAACTGAGCTAAAGTCTCCTGGAGGGTTGGAGCAGCAATATGAATCTCCGGTGCCGTCCCTCCAGCTAGAATTGCCGGGGGCTCCTTTGTCGCAGCTCTCGCAGGTGCTCGGGCTGAACCGCATGGTCGTCCTCTACCCCGACCCCAGCCTCTAGCAGCTCTGGTAGGGGGCTCGGGTGCCTGATCGTCGGTCCTCCCGGTATGGGTCCTCACCATCTGTGAGAAAGAATAGAATAGAATTTTTAGAATTTTGATGTCAATAACTCGCACGACAAGGAAATCAAAGAAGTATGATTGTTCTTAACAGTTACATTACCTCCCGAAGAAAAGTACGGACGTTTTTGCACCGATCCGCGAGACTCTAATAAACTGTCTTGTGACTCACGACTCTTATGAACCTAGTACTCCGATACCAACTTGTCACGACCCATTCTACCCCTCCGTAAGGTGTCGTAACGGTACCTAGTCTCTACGACTAGGTAAGCCTATTATTGCGGAAAGAGAAAGAAAACATAAAGATAAAAGCCAAAACAGTATAATTTAATAAGCAAGAATAGTGCCACTTGGCATATACATTAACATCACTCCCAAAACCCGGAATGCCGCTAATCACAATCTTCTACAAGTCTATATAGCTCTATACAACATGTCTGAAGACAAAAAGAAAATATCTAAGCGGGGGAATAGAAGGGGACTCCGAGGTCTGCAGACGCGAGCAGAAGTACCTTGAAGTCTCCTGAATCAGCAAGCACGCACTAAACCCGAGGCTGATAGCTCGTACCTGGATCTGCACACAAAAAATATGTGCAGGAAAGGGCATGAGTACACCACAATGGTACACAATAAGTGACAAGACTAACCTCGATCGAGAAGTGACGAGGTCAGGTCGAGGCCCAACCGGTGTAAATATAAATAACTAAAGACAGCAAGAGATATAAATATATTTTACAGTAAAATAATTAAGGAAGTCTTCAGTAATAAAAGTCAAGAAGCCCTCGGCTCAGAACCAGAGAGACACAACAGGGAAATCTCCCGGGATACCGTCCCGTAGTCCTGAATTAATTATACAGTACAGGGGGATCCCCCGGAATACGTTTATAGTCCTAAAATAAATATGCATTACAGGGAGATCTCCCGGAATACGTCCATAGTCCCAAAGTAAATATGCAGTACAAGGGGATCTCCCGGAATACGTCCGTAGTCCTAAAATAATTATGCAGTGCTGGGGGATCTCCCATAATACGTCTGTAGTCCAAAAGTAAATATGCAAGACAGAGGGGATCTCCCGGAATACGTCCGTAGTCCCAAAGTAAATATGCAACTCAACAATGACATGATAGTTACAATATTGAGATGTACAGTTTAGACTAAATACAACCAAGGAAAATAGGAATCTACCTAATCATACTGCACAGAATTTCAAGTAGATAGTCAAAACACGTAGGCATGCTTTCCTAATCTAAACAGAGTAATTAAACATAATAGTGCAATTTAACCAAAGGAAAACAGTTATGATTTAGAAGAAAAATGGGATTTTTACAACAATAGCCCGTGTACGTACTCGTCACCGCACGTGCACGGCGCTCATACATCAAACAGTACCAAACATCCTAATGGGAAGTCCCCCCCCTCTCCCACAAGGTTAGGCAAGCTACTTACCTCGAACGACTCAAATCAGCCCGAAATCGCTATCTTGACACGAGTATCCAACTCCGAATGGCCCAAATCTAATCAAACCAATTGTATAATGTAAATATAACTACAAGTAACTAATTTAGCTAATGAATTCGAAGCTAAAGCATTAAAATAGGAAAAACGCCCAAAAAGCCTCCATGGGGCCACATCTCGGAATCGGTTAAAAATTACAAATTACGAACACTCATTCACTCACGAGTCTACCCATACCAAATTTACTCAAATCCGATACCAAATTCTCAATCAAAATCCCAATATTCGACCTAAGAACTTTTTTCAATTTTCCCCAATTTTCACTCCTAAATCTGAAATTAGATGATAAAATTAAGCATAGATTAGTGGAAATTAATCATAAAGGAGTTAAGAATCATTACCCAAAAACTTCCTCCGGAAATCTCTCCAAATTTCGCCTTATTCCGAGCTCCCAATCAAATTTTGTGATATGAACTCGAAACCCTCGTTGTGAACCTTGTAATTCTGCCCAGATATACCTTCATCGCGATCGCGAAGCACAAACAGGTTGCCCCAGAATTTTACTCTATGCGAAAGCGGAAATCACCACGCGTTCGCGAACCTCTGCCACACAAACTTATGCAATCGCAACCTGCTTCACGCGATCGCATAGAGCAATCTCCTCAGCTCCTCATTGGCTCTAATTCCTTACGCGAACGCGACACAGGCCACGCGTTCGCGAAACACTCACTCTGCGATCACATAGAATAATTTCACCTATGCTCCAAATAAGCTTACGCGATCGCGAACATACTCCTGCGATAGCGTATAAGGAAACCAGAAGAAAATACCAGTAACCATCAGTCATTCTCCAAAAGCCAAAAATGGCCCGTTAATCACCCGAAACTCACCCGGGGCCCTTGGGACCTCAACCAAACATACCAACACATCCCATAATATCATACAAACTTAGTCGAGCCTTCGAATCACTCAAAACAACATCAAAATACCAAATTACTCTCGGATTCAAGCCTATGAACTTCTAAACTTCCAATTTCCCAAACGAAGTCGAAACCTACCAAACCTCGTCCGAATGACCTCAAATTTTACACATACGTCACAAATGACACTATGATCCTACTCCAACTTCCAGAATTCCATTCCGACCCCGACATCAAATTTTTCGTTCCCGACTAAAATCGCCAAATTTTCAACTTTCGCCAATTCAAGCCTAATTCTACCACGGGCCTCCAATTCACATTCCGGACGCGCTCCTAAGTTTGAAATCACCCAATGGAGCTAACGGAATCGATGAAATTCCATTTCGAAATCGTCTTCACACAGTTCCGACTACGTTCCCAAATTCTAAGACTTAAGCTCTCATTTATGGACTAAGTGTCCCCAAAACACTCCGAAACTCACAACCAATCATCCCGGCAAGTCACAAAAGCATAAATAGATATGGGGAAAGAAGTTATTAGGGTTTCAGAGCTCTAGCTCTCAAAACGACCGACCGGATCGTTACAATACAATCTACAATACTATTTTAATTTTCATGATTCGATTTCTTAGCGAGACCGAATTGTGGATAAAAATAATATAAATGCCAACAAAACAAAGAGAATTTTAATATTATCATGCAGGGTAAAACAGATGTAATGCATAGCACATTTCACATGGTTAGAAGTATATTTAATGAACGTTGTTGTAAGGTTTACATGAGTATTTATTTTTTTCAATGCACACACGTGGATAAAAAACATATCATAACAAATATATTAATGACATGTCATTATACTATTTATTTATTTTACAAGTTTAATCACTACATATAACTCGTATCCCACTCTCTCTTTGAAGTCCTCGCAATTTTTTCTCGAAGAGTGCATAATGAAGAGCTTTGAATAAGAGTTCTTTTATCCCTAAAATTTGCCCCCTCAACAAATCATCCTTGAACTTACTCAGCAAAATTTGGAGGCGTAGAATCATACATTTGCTACGTGAAGCTTTGTGCTATGAGCTCAGCCTCCCACTTACGATTTCTTTATGTATAGAACTACATTGACACCGAGTCAATCAAAATGTCAATGATTGCATTACGGTAAGGAACATGATTGGATTTGATATGAGTTACCCGCTTTTGACTTCTAAACTTTGGGATGGTCGCCATAGCCACGGACAAGTATAATTATCGTGATAGCTTGATGACCTTGTGACAACGGATAAATTAGAGGGTTTTTGGCTAAGTTTATAAGCCGATTAAATTGACTTATAAGTACTTTTTGGTTTATTCATGCGTTTGGTAAATAGTCAAAGTGCTTATAAGCCAAGTGCTTATAAACTAAAATCAGTCATAAGTCATAAGTTGGTTACCCTCAACTTATGGCTTTTTAGCTTATAAACATTTTTAGTTTGACCAAGGTCTTTACTAGTTTATCCTTAATAATATTTTCTAATTCACAAAATATTTTTCCGAAATAAATTTTCTAACTTTCTTTTCATTCCATATTATTTGTTCATCTTTTTCTTTAAAAAAAAGACTTTTTGATTTATAATATTTTGTAAAATTTTTAAGGATATATTAGTAATTTTAATAAAAGAATTATTTATCAATTTTTTAGATGAAACGCATCACATGCTTATTATCAGTTTCATCACGTCTATCCAAACACGTAAATACATATTTAAAAAAATAAGTTTCAGCACTTTAAACTTAACAATCAGTTAATCCAAACAAGTTCTTAATATGATATCTTAAGCTATCGAATTTTTTCGAGTTAAATACATTCAGAAAAATTCCAGAACAATCTACAAATCCAAATAGGCTCACCAATAAGTGGAAATCCTTCATCCAATGCTTTCCTTTGGTTGTGAGGTATGTCTAGGTTTACTTCAATGGAGAACTAAGATCTTTATGTGAATCTTCTTGATTTCTTAATATATCAAATACATATAATTAATTATAATAAAATTTATTTTAAAAATATCAAATAGCGAGACTAATAGTGGTTTGATGAGAATATTAAATCGATGGCTAATTGTAGATTATGTATGAATTACATTGTTAGATTATCAATATTGTTGCTCTATTTATATATAGCGCCAATAAATTGTTGGTCTTAAATTTAGTGTAGCTTAAAGAAAGTAAATGGAAAATGGTGGGAAAAGAAATGGAGGGAAGTGAAATTTTGAATTAGTGCACCTTGTCCCTCATTGGAAGAAGGAAAGAAAATCTATGTGTATATATAGAGAAACTTTTCTTCTAGCTCTTAAAGAGTTGAGAAGAAGGCAAGCCTCGCGCCGTCGTCGTCATCGCTCGGCTTCGGATTCGGTCAAAGATCGATTGATTGATTAATCTTTCTTATCATTAATGGAAAAAGTTTTGAATCCGGAATGACCCGGTCCGACCCGTTTTCTTTCCCGAATTATTTTAAATCCGTTTTTATATTTCTCGCAATATTCATATCTGTTCAAAACAACTATGGGATGTTCTGAAAGGTTGCAAAACCTTTTTAGAAATAGTACGAAATTGGCTATAAATATACCTTGATTCCCAGAATTTTTACTTACTAAATTTTCTGATCTTGTTCTTCTTCTTCTGCACAAAATATTCCAGTGTGTTTTACAACCTTAGAGTGATTCGCTGTTTACCGGCGTTTTTGGTACCAACACTCCGGTGAGTTAAATCGTTCTATCCTGGGAGGATATATCCCAACACCTCAGGTACTTGAGGGGAATAATTTCCTTAAGAATACACTGTGTATTTAGTGGGTTCGGTTTATTCTTATATTATTTTTTCATAGAAAAGCTAAGGACGCCTGGACTAGCGTGCCCGCGCTAGTCAAGTTTCTCACTGTCTCTGGTAAATTTCACTAGCGCGGCCGCGCTAATCCCGCGCTAGAGCCCGCGCTAGTGAGGTTTCTTACTGTTTCTATATTTTCAGAAATTTTTTTTATTATTTTATTTTACAGCAATACAGATTACTAACATAAACATGATCATTAGTTAGTTATATTTGTTATACCGTGTGTTTTGACAAAGTAAATACGTATTAGATAAGATAACATACGTATAGATAAGATAACTCTACGTTAGAGAGCATGTTTTGCAAAATCGTGCAATATATGTATTGAGTGTGACAAAAATTGATTTTTATTAGAAACAATTTATTTTAAAATGCTTTATAGTGTTTCATTGCGAGTAAAAAAAAAACAAATTCTCTACAAAATAGGCAAACACCAAAAACAAAATTTTCCAATTTTTTTTTACTTCCTCGTACCAAACACATGATGTCAATATGTGTAAATGTTGTCCTGCTCGGTAATGTGTCGATTTACGAGAGAAACTCTTCTTCTAACTCTTAAAGAGTTGAGAAGAAGGCAAGTCTCGCGTCGTCGTCGTCATCGTTAGACTTCGGATTCGAATTCGGTCAAAAATCGATTGATTGATTAATCTTTCTTTTCATTAATGGAAAAAGTTTCAAATCCGGAATGACCCACGACCCAGTCCGGTCCGACCCGTTTTCTTTCCCGGATTATTTTAAATCCGTTTTTATATTTCTCGCAATATTCATACCTGTTCAAAACAACTATGGGATGTTCTGAAAGGTTGCAAAACCTTTTTAGAAACAGTACGAAATTGGCTATAAATATACCTTGATTCCCAGAATTTTTACTTACTAAATTTTCTGATCTTCTTCTTCTTCTTCTGCACAAAATATTCCAGTGTGTTTTACAGCCTTAGAGTGATTCGCTGTTCACCGGCGTTTTTGGTACCAACACTTCGGTGAGTTAAATCGTTCTATCCTGGGAGGATATATTCCAACACTTCAGGTACTTGAGGGGAATAATTTCTTTAAGGACACACTATGTATTTAGTGGGCTCGGATTATTCTTATATTATTTTTTCATAGAAAAGCTAAGGACGTCTGGACTAACGTGCCCGCACTAGTGGTCGTGCTAGTCAGGTTTCTCACTGTGCCTGGTAAATTCCACTAGCGCGGCCGCACTAATCCCGCACTAGAGCCCGTGCTAATCCCGCGCTAAAGCCCACGCTAGTGAGGTTTCTCACTGTTTCTGTATTTTCAGAATTTTTTTTTATTATTTTATTTTACAACAATACAGATTACTAACATAAACATGATCATTAGTTAGTTACATTTGTTATACCGTGTGTTTTGACAAAGTACATACGTATTAGATAAGATAACATACGTATAGATAAGATAACTCTACGTTAGAGAGCATGTTTTGCAAAATCGTGCAATATATGTATTGAGTGTGACAAAAATTGATTTTTATTAGAAACAATTTATTTTAAAATGCTTTATAGTGTTTCATTGTGAGTAAAAAAAAAAAACAAATTCTCTGCAAAATAGGCAAATACCAAAAACAAAATTTTCCAATTTTTTTTTACTTCCTCGTACCAAACACATGATGTCAATATGTGTAAATGTTGTCCTGCTCGGTAATGTGTCGGTTTACAAGCACACCCCCTCCTCTCCTTCGTCGCTTTTGGTTTACTTACGGTAGAACTCCTTTTCCTTTCAATTGGGAAACAAAAGCATTATTCCAACAGAATTATTCCCTCTAATAAAATTCCTTTCGGCCGATTGCCCCACTCCCTTTTCCTTTACTTGTTCCTTATAGTTCCCTGAGTTGCGATCCGGCTTTCAGATTCTACGGATTGATCCTCTGAACTATTTATTTAGTCATATAAGCTTACAAACATGGCGTCAACGGAGGGGCTGATGCCAATAACTAGAGCATTTTTGGCTTCTTATTATGATAAGTATCCATTTACCCCTCTTTCTGAGGATGTTTCTCGTCTTTCTGATGAAATTCATTCCATGGCTAATGATCTGCATAAGGATTCTCCTTTAACCGAAGGTAAACTTTTTCGTCAAATTTACACTCTTACGAAGTTAATAGTAGTGCAATAAAAATCATCATCTATTGAATTAAATTCAAATGGAAACTGGGCGTCTATTCACAACTGTTGATATCGAACTCATGAACAAATTGGACTGAAAGTGTTAATACAGTAGGAAAAAAGGTCTTTGATACATATCAGGGGACAATACCCAATGCGGTCTGTAATGGAATTTCATAGAGAGAGTTATGCCCAAGGATATAGTGGACCTTTAGGATAAGAATGTGTCATGGAAACCACTTGCTCCTTGGTTTGAGGTGGCTGGAAGCCTGGAACATTTGCAACATGGAGTACATTGCTCTGAAGAATGTTGTATTATACTGAATAATTTGGTTTTTAATTCAATCATTGGTGGGAGCTAGGGGGGCGGCCCGAACCCCTTTCGCTGGAATATTAGGTTGTGTATGTAAGGTCATTTTTTTTATGTGTATATATTATATGATGAATTGATGATAACCCTTGGCTTATGATGTGTATATATTACATTGTGTATTTTTTTTGTTCTTTGAATCCCCTTGGGAGCCGTCTTTCGGAGCGTGGGTTGAGAGGCTGGTCTGGAATGTGAGACCAGGTTATTCGTTATCTTCGGAAGTATTTTGTTTGTGTTGAACACATGCGGTGACTTGATTAGGGCAGCCAATTAAACTTTGCATTTGTTTCTTGTTAACCACTGATGTAGAACTTTTAAGCTGTTTCTCAAATAGGTGAGCAAACATTGTGGATGCCATGCCCTCTTGAGGCTTATCTCCGTGGGGGACCACTTGAATGGTCTTTGTGGCTCGTTTATTAGAAGTTAAAAGTATCTCCATCCACATCTGTTATTCTCAGATTTCACGACATAGTGATACGGCTAAAACATTACCAATAGCATGGAATTCCTTGAAGCGTCTCAAGTGCTTTTGGCTAATACTAAGCATGCTTGAAGATGTGCTAAATTCAGGAATACTGCATAGCCTGGATAACCTTGTCTGATACATGATTAGCAACAATCCTCTGATGGAGGATTGCGAGGATAGTGATATTTACAAGAGCTATTCACTTACCGACTTTAAAAGAAGTGCTATTCACTTATTGATTAATATTTGTATTCGGCAGTTAACATTGAAGAATATTATCCCTTAAAAGATAAAGAGAACTGTGCATGTTGCATTTACTAATCATAAAATTGATGCGTGACAAGCTTCATTCAGGCGGAACAGCTGTCCTTATAGTACGAATATGTGATTCTGACCCCATTGTTGGAAGTAGCGGATGGTCAATTAAGAATCCGATTTAATGCTGCAATCTTAAGTTGGCCCCTAGAAAATGACATATTATATTTAATCTCGCTTTATTTTCAGTACTCTTTTAATTCTCTCAGTAATTTTCATAGTATTTTCCGTGATTTATGCTGTGGAGGATTAGCTGAAAATCATTTTCCCTGATTGATGTTGTCTACTTACCAACTTGCAGATACTGAAATGAGAATGAGATTATGTTAATAAAAGCATTCCTGTATTTCTTTATCTGTTTGTGAACTCCACTTGTGAGGCAACTCTCATTTGATTTGATTTGACAGGAGAAAGTTCATTAGTCCGTGAAGCAGAGAGCCCCCCTCCTCACAAAGTTGATGAGAATTTGTGGAAGAATCGAGAACAGATTGAAGAAATACTTTTCCTATCCGAAAGCTCTAACTGGCCACCCGTGGTGAGATATATAGTTGTCAGAACTCGAGTTTTAGCTTTTCCGAAAAGGCCTCAGTGAACTGCTAGTGATGTCATTTGTTTTTGGCTTAGTTAGTTCTAACCACTCTGTCCCAAGGCTTGCTTCATTCCCGAAAAATATGATTGTTTCTGTACTTACTTGAATTCCTCACACAGGGTTGAGCAAAGATAAAATATTTCTGTATTTGTCTCGAAAGAATAAATATTTCATCCTTCTCTGGTGTTCTTCAGCTCAAATCGCAATCAACCGCTGAAGATGCTGAACTTGCTTCTCTTCTCGGACGGCTTGGGGAAAAATTTCGAAATACATTGAAGGTTTTGGAGACTTTCCAATCAAGGAATTCTGAGTTTGTATTCAACACTGGTTGGTCTTTCTGTGCTTCTTAATTGTTGAGCTACTGCCAATTTATGAATAATATTCAGATTTCTAGATTGTTTGCTTTTAGTCTGGATGTGTTAGTTTATGAGACATCATTACTCTCTATTCCTGATAATTAAGTAAAAGAATGCCGTCACCTGAGTGCTCCTTGTTGAGCCAGTATGGGCGAATGCTCCTTGTTTGTTCTAAAGTCGAACTCTGCTATGTAAAGGGAAATCAAATGTTGGATGAGTTGTGGTAACTATTAGGTTCCAGTAAAATGATATGATGAAAAGGTAAGGAACATTAGGTATAAGGGCATTGGTGATGGATTATACCTTAGGAAGCTTTAAGCATAGGGAGTAGGGAAACATGGGAAGCAGGGTCTATTTTCAAGGCTAAATAGGTGACTTGAATGCAGTGGAGATGGTAGGAGAAAAAAGAAAAACATATAGGAACCGCTTTGAGATCCTTTATGCATCACACCACAAAATTAGAATTGCATTACACAATCGAAAGAAATAAGTTGCTTACGCTTAACTACAACAACAACTACCTCTCAGTCCCAAACAAGTTGGAGTCGGTTATATGAATCTTCACCGACCACGTTACTCCATTCAAATCATCTCATGTCGATATTATGCAAAAAAAAAATATTAGAAGTTATATATATTTTCTAAACATGTAAAACTTTGAAAGGCTAAACCACTCATAGAAAGCATAAGACCTATAGTTAAGTGCTAATGTTTGAAACATATTCTTTATTAATATGTACCGCCTATATAGATCTTTTCTTCCATTGTGCCCTATCTTTTGCTAAGTCGCATGGATCCCCATGACCAAACCATGTCAAATGACCTTCCTTCATTTTATCCTCGATATGTGCTACTTGAACTTTCTCGCGGATGTGATCATTCTAATCTTGTATGATCACACATCTGTCTTAGAATATGCATCTCTGCGATATTCATCTTGCGGATGTGTTGGAACTTTAGCGGCCCAACATTCAATCTCATATAGCTTTGTTGGTTTTATAGTTGTTCTATAGAACTTACCTCTCACTTTGTTAGGCATCCTTCTATCACATATAGCACTCCTATAATGCTTCTCCATTTCAACCATCCGATTTGATTCCATGTGTAACATCTTCATTTTGTATTTCCGTTCTCCTGGAATAATGAGCCTATATATCTTAATTTTTTGCACTTAAGCACCATAATCCTATCTAATATCACCTCAATTTCACTTTTTGTATGTTGACTAAACTTGCAGGGCATATATTCAGTCTTACTTTTACTCTTCCTAAGACCCTTACTTTCTAGAGTGGTTTTCCATAATTAAAGCTTTTCGTTGATACCCTCTCTGTTGTCAATTAGCACAATATCAACCTCAAATATCATACACCAAGGGACTTCATCTTGTATTGTGTTGGTCACCTCATCCATATCATACACCAACGGACTTCTGCTTCCAAAATTCTCATCGAAAGTATCAAAATGTAGTCTGCACCTACACTCTTTTGTGTGGCCTACACTCACAACAAAGAATCTATCCTCTCATTCTCTATCATTAGTCAAAATGCACCGTCATCAACATGGTGTGCTCTGCCACCCTCCTCCTTTCTTCTCCTTATCACCACTGTCAACCTACTCCCCTTTTCCCTGCAAACCACACGTTAGTCGCTCCTCACTTCTCTTCCTCTCCATTGACTTCTTTCCCACCCCCATGATTTCAACTTCCTTAGCCCACCATAATCAAAAGAGTGTTCATGTGTGAACCCACCATTTGGAGTTGGTTAAGAATACTGAGACAGTTGAATCTAAAGCTTTTGGTTGGAACATTCTAGCCTTGGCATAGTTTCTTTGCCTTTATCCGAGAATGATGGCGATGATCTTAAACTCAATTCCAATTATCATAGTGTGAAGTTCTTGATTACCTCTAGACAGGAACTTGTTCAGGTTCATAACAAGAACATTGTTTCTGAACAGTTCTTGAATGCGAGTTCTCAGATTTAGAACTTTTATCTTTTTAGTTGGCATATATGCATGTTTAGTGAAAAGGATGCTTTGATAAAGTGTATGTTGTGACAAACTCAAATGTTGCTCAAGAAAAAGAGATACGGTGTTGCAAATCTCCAGGATATTATTAGGAGAATTTGAATTGTCTGGACAATGACAGAAAAATCAAGGTTTAAAGAATCGTGTCACTCGCATAAATGTGCAGCATTGGTCACTGGAGAGTTAGTGACACCAGAAAGATCGCTGGAGAGCTGAACAGTGTTTGAACAATCATAGAGCGAGGGGCGACGCTTGAACAATTCCAGAAAGGAGCAACGCATGAATGGTTGCTGGAGGGAGGAGTGATCCTGAATGATTGTCCGAGAGTAGTGGCACCGGTTGTTGGAGAGAGGAGCGGCGCCGAACACTAAAAGAAACAAGAAAAGAAGAAAACATCGGGCTGGCTTTGCACAGTAGCTTGAAGCGCAAAACAATTGATTTTTCTTCTTAAAACTCATAATTGCAGTTATCTCTGCCATCCCATCTAGTCGTAGTCCTTCATATTCAGTTTCTTATTGAATTCACCATTAGAGATGTATTCCTTTATTTGACTTGAAACTATTTTCGTTTCATCAAATAGTCAGCACTTCATATTGTAGCACACTTAGACCTTTGAAGGTTATTTCTTGGTGTTGGATCTATGTTTTCAGGCTTCAAACATTGTCATAGTATACTATCCAATATAGAAGGAAAGAAATAGAGGGGGTGTTTGGAATTGAAAGAATGTTTGCCTGAGTAATTGGAACTTCTATTGTGGTACATTTTTGGAGTAAATGTAGTATCTCAGTCATATATGATGGCTGGTTGCTCCCTTTTTTTGTTTTCTAAATGACTGGTAGCTCTTTGTACAACTATGTTTTTGTATGTATTTTCTACTTTTTATATTTCTTGTGTATGGAATATTTTCCCTTCATATTAAGAAAATTTTACATTTACAGAAAAAGAAAAGTATTACCCAAAGTTTTAGGTGCCCCTGTGCTTATTATCAACTATTACAGTATGTGGTTACCAGATTCTCCTACAAAGGCAAGCACCAAGTTGAAGAGATGTGCAGTACATCTCAGCAACTTGCTATTGTCTTACACGTTCCAAAATACAATATAATTATTCGACTTCGCTTATCATCTGGATGCTCTTATTACTTCTTTAGTGATGACGTACATGCCACAAGACTTCCGTGGTACTCTTATTAGGCAGCAGAGGGAGCGTTCTGAGAGAAATAAGCAGGCTGAAGTTGATGCTCTAATCAACTCTGGTGGAAGTATTCGTGATCGATATGCTCTACTATGGAATCAACAAATGGAACGGTAAGTGTTATTTTATCATATCTTCGTGATGGTGCAACCAGTATATAATTTGATTTGACTTATGCTGAGATGCTACCAAACAGGAGGCGGCAACTGGCTCAACTGGGTTCTGCTACAGGTGTCTATAAGACACTGGTGAAGTATTTAGTTGGAGTGCCACAAGTATGTTGCAATTCATTTAGTAGAACATAATGGATTTATAACCTTTCCCTACCATGTTCTTGTCGATGTTTCTATAATCAAACCCTGTTGTTTTCATACATTAACCTTTTGTTTAGAGTAATACTTAACCTCATGGATGCCAAGTGGCCAATTGGAAGCCCTAATGTTTTAAATAGTTTCAATTCAAGATATATTCATGCCAGTGATTGTATGTTGATTCTCTGGTCTTCAGTAAAACTATTCACCTGTACTTTATCTTGCAGGTTCTGTTGGATTTTGTTCGGAAAATAAATGATGATGATGGGTATCTATTTCCTCTGCATTAGCTTATTTATTCTTTTATTTTATTTTATTATGTTCTTTATAAGTTTGCTCATTCTTCAAGAGTTGAATGGACAATATTAATGCTGGCTACTGCTTTTTGATAATTGTCTACCTCTAGGCCAATGGAAGAGCAGCGACAACGTTATGGTCCACCTTTGTACAGTCTCACGAAAATGGTGCTCAACATTCGACTTTTTCTTTCTCTACTATGGCAACGTTTTGAAGCTAGAAAACTGTAAGATTTGTCTATATGTTGTACTTTCAAATGATTGAATCAAGAAGCATTTGATTATTTCTTTCAGACAGTTCGCATCCTTGCTTCACAGGGTAATAGCATTTTTCAACTGAACCTTGTAGTGTTTCCTTTTGGGCAGATCAAAGGATCAAATGACGGTCTTGGAAGAAGCAGTAGATGTCTACACATCTGAGTTCCAAAGATTTATCAAATTCATTGGGTATTTAATGCTTCCAGAACCATACTTTCTTATCTTTAGCTTGTACCTAATCATGTTATCACTTATTCAGTATAGATTAGCCTAATATCCTTTCTGTCTAAGTATTGCTCTGTAATGTCTTTCCTAGTATGATATCTTTATCTCATGATTACTTAGAGAAAACATTCAAGTAGCTTCTTAGATGACATTCACACCATTGTAAGCAACTTATACAATGTGTGGAAGCTAAGGACAGAAGAGAAACTAAGGGAATGCTTACAGTTTGTCCTCTTTCTTTGGTTTGCTTAAAATCGGAGAGAGTCGCCTATGCAGACCTCCAAATGCACTGCCTCCATATGTTAAAAGGAGACGAGGTTCCTAAAATCTCATGGAGAAGTTGTCTCAGAAGGGTTGTAGTCGTTTGGAATCAATGCAAACTTGGTGAAGAACAAAAATTAATTTAAAAAAGAATATCTTTACAAACGATACAATTTGTTGGATCAAGTCCTATTCTTGTTGGTACACTTACATTAAGGGTCGTTTGGTTTAGATACAAGTTATGCATGGATTAGTAGTGTAGGGATTGTAATGCAGATATATTTCTTGTTAGATGTTTGGTTTGAGGTATTACAAGTTAGGGTACGATGTATACTATTATGAGGGTTAGTGTTGTCATTTTAATGTTTTAATCTATGAATTACTAATACCCGCATTCTTTTTCCAGTTCTATCTCACATAAAATAATACGTAGTCCGCTTAACTGATGCTTGTATTATTGGTAAAGACAATAAAAAAGACACCAAACAAGGTGTTATAATGCTGAATTTAGTACAGGTATTATACTACCTTATGCACCAAAACAAACGGCCCTTAAGTCTATCTTGCCGGGGTCTTTAGGTTAGTAGAAATTTATATTTAAGTGTAAGATAAGTATGATTACAAAACCCCTAATTGCTTTAAAAGATAGTACTATTGAGTAATGGAATGGACCATCTCCAAATATAGTGGATTAATGAAATTTAACCTTATAAAAAAAAATTAGTGGAATGGATATAGAAGATTTATATAGTTGATCCCAACTGGTTTGAGACTGAAGGTATAATGGTTGTTGCTGCTTTAAAACATGGTTGTGAAGTAGCTATACTACCTACAAACTATTGATGCCTTTGCTGGGGCAAACACTGGCCCACAGGGTGCCCCAATAGGGCCCGAATGAAAGACCCAAGCCTACATGAATGACATGAACCATCAAAGTCCTACAAATGAAGACTGCATCTATTTGATGCATCATCACATGGCCGTCATGCAACTCCTCGAGAATCATGTCATTCGCTTGTTACGTGTTGCCACCCGAGTCATAAATACTCAAAGTAAGCTCCTGGCTCGCCCCTATCTCTACAGGGGCTTACGAATAAGCGGAGTGCTTATGGCCGTGGTAGCTCTGAGCCTCCTGGGTCTTTCTCTCTCGTTAAGCGGAGAAAAATAGGGGAGGGAGAAAGAAATTTTTGGAGAAAGGTCACTCTTATAAAATGTCTCTTCTCCCCTGATTTGGATCTCAATCATCCTACATTACTAAGGCCACTCGCTGGAATTTCCCCCCTCTCTAGCGCATATGAGAATTTCACGCGCTGGCGGAAGTGCGGCTTCCTAGATTGGTTGACGAGGTATTTGACTCCTGAGTTGGACTTAGACTTGCTGAATGATAGTCCGTGTCTAGAGAGAAGATGGATGGACCTTCTCTAGCTAGAAACTTTCCTTTTGTGTCATCATGCTAGTAGTCCTACCATATGTTCACTCAATCACTAGGTCATTTTAGTGCAGCCCCACATTTTCAAATCTGAAACAAAGTTTTCTGATTCACATTACAAACATCTAGCAAAAATTATGCTGTTGCTTTAAATAGGCTTGGGTGAAGTTACTACGGCTGCGCTCTTCTCTCTGTGATTTGCTTCAAGTCATACTAACCTTCCATAATGATTTTAAGTTCTCTGCTCGATACTTCAATATTCTTCGGGTCCGTTCATATATATATGCAAAATGTAAGAGATTACTATACGCACGAAGAGATTGTTAGAACAAATGAATTGGATGCTTCCTAGGCCCTGCGTAAACGTGGTATGCTTTGTGCGCCGGGCTGCTCTTTTTATATTCTAAAAACCATTTTACAGTTCTTATTTAGACGGACAAATAATATTTTACTATGTTGCGCGGACTCTCTAAAAATGTTGCCACACCGTGTTGGATCCTCCAAAAATGTACTACTTTTGGAGGATCCGGCGTACACCCGGCACCATATTTGCAGAGTCCGAGCAAACATAGATATTTTAAATATTTATTTTAGATTTTAATGATAAGCTTTCTTGAACTCAATTTTTGATTTTCTATTTTTGGTTACTAACATATTTAGCCGAGGGTCTACCGGAAACAGCCTCTTTGCCTTCTTAAGGTAGGGGCGTACACTCTACTCTACCCTCCCCAGACCCCACTTGTGGGACTGCACTTGTTATGTTGTTGGTTACTAGCATATTTATTCATAATATTGTGTCAACAGTTAATTTTTCTAATTAAGGAATAATTTCATTGGTTCCTTAACTATTCTCAGGGGTGACCCCACTTGTAGTGGCGTACAACATCTTAATATATCATTGTTTCATTATATTTATTGTTTATTGATGCCCTCTTCAATGCAAACTCCTAGGTGATGTCACTATATGCATTAGAGCGCCACATAGGCAAGCACAAAGTGTCCATCCTGGGCTTCACGTAGCTCAGGCCTAAGTGTGCCTCAATCTAACCCTTAACAATACTGATTGTTATGGATTTTCTGTGTTTCCTAGCCAAATCTTAATCTTGTATGCCAAAACATGTAGATAGTGACTCACATCATTAGAGGAACACTTTGTCATTGAATCGGAGGGTGTAGTGAGTATGTGTATATTTGGTATTTGTTTCACTGGATTTACTTACCTTTTACAGTGGCGTATTTGCGAATTCCCCTTTCTTTATTACTGCGGAAGAAGCTGGTGCATTAGATGCCAGGTATGTCCAAAATTCCTTTCTATGGGGGTTTCATCTTTCATGTACATTTTGCCATTGTTGGACTAAAATATAAGACAGTACTTGATATGAGTTTCAGAACTTGATCTAGAGCTTTCTTTTGGTTTCCAAATGCAGAAGAAGTGACGAATACAAGGAAGTGAGTGTTCCAGCGGGAAAAACTCACGAGGTTTGTTTTTACTTGGGAGGATTACTTTCTCCAAGTCATATTTCCTTTTAGATAGGTGCTGCTCATTTTTTAACTCCTACGCAGGTCATGTCTGTTTGTAGTTTTTTTCTCTCTTTGTGTGTATGTAGTGTGTGTCTTTATAAATAGTTGCTGGTCACATGTGTTGCACGTGTATTCTATGTCGATTTACACAGAATTTGTATAAAAAATAATAATTTTGTTTAACTGCTTACATACTCTTAAAACATTTTTTCTGAGTTATATAATGAGATTATATAAGCTTGTGAAATAGTATTTGTATTTACATTACTTTTATTTCATGAGTTATAAAAATGTTATGTGGTCGTATCTCACCCAATAGTTCTTTATGGATGATATTTGTGATCTGTTCCCTTTTTGGTTGAATGTTCACGATGAGAACTCCAAATCTTTTGTGTAAAAGTCTCAGAATGATATTGACTTAATTTTAAAATTTTAGATTATTATCAATCACTAAATCTTTCAAAGATAGTAAAAAAAGAATGGATTTTCTTGTTCCTCGGTGAATATGTTTGATTCTTTTGTGATGGGACTGCTGAATTTGTCAAGTCTGGCACTTTGTAATTTTCTAATGAAAAGTGGTGCTTCTATTTGCATTTGGTGTCCCCACCCGCATCAATACGTTTGCATTGCATTCTTGTTAATATAATTCGTTCTCCAGTTTTTCTAGCCGCCTTCGCTCCTAGATTTTGGGTTGAATTGCTTCACACTCTATTCATCTTTTAAATAATCGTACATCTCCTGAACTTCAATTCAGAACTCCTTTTGAAATTCTTTTTTGGCAAGTCAGCTACCTATGACCATCCAAGAGTCTTGTTATCTTAATCTTAGTTATTACTCTTCTAATAAATCAAGTACAAGATCTAGGCATTATATATTGCTTGGTTATCCACCAATTGCGAGGGATTTTGGTGTTTTGATCCAACAATGGACAAAGTTTATTTTTCAAAGCATGTTCATTTTAGATTTTGCTTAGATAGTCATAGATTTTCTCTATGTCTTTGAATGACCTAGAACCTGATATTTTGTGTTGTAGAGCTTCATTTGAGTGTTGTTAAAACTATGTACAGTTGATTTATGTATCTGTTATGTCAATCTTATCTTAGGTTTCATTGACGGTGGATGCCATAAATTCATACATTGCTTGGGATTTTTCTTTGGTTCAAGGCAGAGTGGATATGGTAAATATCCTTTTTTCTTCCTATAGATGTGCCTATTTTGGTATTATTGGTATCCAACTTCTTTTATAACAGCTTCCTTTTCTGTGTGAAAGCGGCGTTCACACAGCCCTATGCCCCCCCCTTGTGGTATTCATCCGGATTTCTTGTCCCAAGCCGGTCTGTTCACAAATCTCGGATGTTACTTTTTTGCACGAATCCGACCTTTTCGGGGTTGAAGGCGTAAGCGCAGCTATTAAATTGTCTTCTTTAGATTCTTGGTCATTTGTTGGAAATTGATGCCCGGCTTAGTTATCTCCTGCTTCTTTTGGCTACATCTTTGCGGTCTATGGAGTCCTCCTAAAGGATTTTCTATGGTTTCCTTCTTACCCAACTCTGTATGTGAGTCTTAGATATTTCAGTGGTTTCCTTTGGTAAAGGAGGAGAAATTCCAGTTAACATGGTTGTTAAAATGTATGGCCATCTCATCTAAAAGTTTAAGCTTAAGCTGGTAGAGAGAGCATACTTTTATTTACTTAATTATGTTTTCAACATGTTCCTTCACATGTCTGATTCATTTTCATGGGGCCAAGCCTGGAATTTTTTTAAAAATAATGGGTGACTGTGAGATTCAAATCCATGACGTCTGCCTGCTTCGATACCATGTTGAAGTTTTGACCATCTCATTAAATGCTTAAGCTGTTAGAAAAGTGCATTTTATTTACTATTGTATCTTCGACATCATATGCTTTCTTTGATTCTTTCTTCACATCAGGCTCACACATAACACCTGCTTCACCTTGTCTCCATCTCATAACAAATATTTATTTGGCAACGACTACTGAATGAGTAATTTTCTCCTCTTTATAAAAGCACTCGGATTAAGAAATCAACTTGCATATTACTTTTTTCAACCTCTCTGACAGCTGTTTGTAATGATACACTGGCCACCAAACTTATAGGCCTAAAATCTTTCAATTCCGCTGCATTAAAAGAAGCGTAAAAACTTCTTTCAAATATGAAGAAGACAGGTTCTCTCTTTTGACTTACAGATTTTACCGAGGAGAAATTTTACTGAAGGAAATTTCTATCTCTTGAAGCATGAAGAAACTATTTCCTTATCCTCTTAATTACCTTTATGTCTTGCAATCGGACTTCTGTTTTCCTTATTCCAAAGCTACTTAAGCTGTACATAAGCGGCACCAGTTGATAGAATACGCTGATGTTTCAATCACATATATTTGGAGAATGTGTGATAGATCTCTTACATACTAACATATGTTTGTCAGTTAACTCAGACTTGATACTAGGAGATATATTTAACCAAGTTATCTGGGCTTCATCTTTTCTTGTAACAGGACATTGGCTTTAGCATGGAGTTTACGGATCTTTCCGGACAGAAGACGGTATGAAAGTGTATCACCTTGACTTTCTTTTCCCCTTTTTTCATAAAGTGCGGGTGTTGCAATTTCTTGGTCTACTAGCTAGCATCACATGCCTTAATTAATGTTCTTTCTTTTACAAGATACCACTCCTTTTTCTCTTCTCTGACTCAAGTTCTGGTTTTGAACTTTTTGAAATGTCGATCAAATGCTCGACTCACAGCAAATCTTACCTTATCGACGATATGATGCTGACCAAGTGAGTATACTTTACCGTCTTACTATTCTAATTAGTCGATTTGCAACTGGACCTCCTTAATGTCATTTCTTGCAGGGGAACTTTTGTACGGTCTTAGCTGGACACTACAAACTCATATGGGATAATTCTTATTCCACATTTTTCAAAAAGGTGAGTAATACATCATTGAACCTAATTCATTGAGGTTAAGATTTAGAAGTATTCAGTCCTATCCTGTTGGCATATCAAGCAACGGCTCCTTTCCCTTTGCCTATGGGCTTCTCTTGTTCTGGTAGAACTTGGTCTAGTAAGATAAGTAGTTTATGTAACCTGCCTGTTGGCCTCAGCACTGCGGTCGCCTTCGTGTAATTAGTTGCCTGTTAATCTGCACTGGCGTCAAAGAATTGAGTTGCGTTGATGCTTTGCTTGCCTAATTGTAAAAGAAACATAACTGTCTTGGGTGGTTATTTTGCTTTGATTTGCAACAGGTCCTGCGGTACAAGGTGGATTGTATACCTCCTGTTGTAGAGCCAGCGCTTTCATCTAATCAAGTAGATGAGTGAAAGTATTCATTCAGATTTTTTATTGCTGCCAATTGCTTATGAAGATATTATGTCTCATTTGTTTGTAAACAAACTCATTTCCTTGTTTGTACTACTACTTGAATTGTACAAAGATTAATCCACCCTGTGCTCTGCTTAGTCCTGATCTCATGCTGTAACCACATGTTGTATTGATTAATACCCACACCAAGATAAAGTCTCAGCAACAATGACTTTGATTATACTTCTAATGTTGACCCGTAGTTGAATATTCCATCCGTTTCAATTTAGATGAAGTAGTCTGACTCGATACGGAGTTTAAGAAAAAAAAGACTTTTAAAACTTGTGGCTGTAAAAGCTTAAGGGGTACAAGTTTTTTGGGATTAATGACATTTGTGTGGTTATAAAAACTTGTTATTAAAGGTAAAATTGATAAAATAAAGAGTTTAAAATTGAATTATTTTCAAATTTAAAAATGTGTCATTTATTTTGGAACAGACTAAAAAGAAGAGTTCCTCAACTAATTTGAAACGGATGGAGTATTTAGATTGAGTTCCATGAGTTGGCACTTGTTTGGGCATGATGGATCACTTTGTGTCGATCTGTTGCCAATCTAGATAGCCTATCCCAGATAGATGATTGACTTACCATCAATGTTGGTGTTTGGGTACTTCAGCAATTCATTTTTGATTTTCTAAAAATTAACGATAAAACCGAATATCCTGAGTTTATATAGTTAGATACATCATTTAGTTTTGGGACTAATACGAACTCCTCAGAAGTTTTGAGAGTTAAGAAGGTAATTAAAACAAAAAACAATATATAGGTAGGGGTGACAATGTCTCTTCTGTTGAGTGGAGGGTCTCCTGCCTGTCTATCTTTCTCGGTAGGGATAAGGTTTGAGTATACTCTACTCTTTTCAGACTTCATCAGTAGGATTTTACTGAGTATGTTGTCGTTGTTGTTATTATTGTTATTGTTGTTGTTGTTGTTGTTGTAGGTAGGGGTGGCAATGATTTGGTTCGGCCGATTGTTTTATAAAATTTGTACCATATCAATTTTCGGTTATTTTATTATGTATAATCAAAATTAGATTTTCCGAAACCATCCCACTCATGTCGGTTTCTCTTCCGTATCGGTACGGTTCGGTTAATTTTCAGTATTTTTTTAAATATCAGGTAAAAGGTAGAATGCAATAACATATGTACTTTTATAGGATTTCGCAAAACGCTCTAGACATTTTTACTGTTTAAAGGGCGATGAATTAATAAAACATGAAAGAATGACAAGATTATTAGATCCATCAACTATTTTACAACATCATATAAGCTAAGCAAACACAAAGAAAATATTAATCACATAGATGAAAGATATTAACCAAATTGAGATTCAAGAATAAAGAATTTGAAAAATTAAATATTCAAAAAGATAAATTTAAATCATACGAAAGGAAACATATTCAATATTTGCAGTATGCTACTCATAATCGCTAGGATACCTTGTATCTTGCAAGCGAATATGCTGGAAATAATTTAGTTTCAATAAGAGTAGCATAATTGTTTTGGAAATTAGGAATTTGAGTTTAATTACTCGTTGGCTTTCAATCATTTTTATAATTCCAATGCCCAAAAAAAATTAATGCTTTGTTAATTTGAAACTTAATATATAAATATATTTCTACATGTAAATTCATTCGGCACAGTTCGATATTTTTTCGGTTTATTTTCACAAAATAAAAAACTTACCTTAATTATTGGTACATTTATAGATTTATATAAAAACCTACAATTTTATTAATATAAACCTAACAATCGATTCGATACGGTACGGTACGGTTTAATCGGCTTTTAAATATCAATTGACACTCCTATATATATATATATATATATATATATATTAGAAGGGTTCGAGATATTCAGCATTGTTTCAAAGTTGCAGCCGCCTTCATCTAACTCCTTCACATTCCGTTTCACCGATGGAATTACTCGTAGGCTTTAGGGTTTCAGGAACTCGCCCAAGAACTGACACACTATTGAATGCTGATTAAAGTTGGAATAGAAAACCTAAATTGTTTAGGATTTGGTATATATGAAATATAAGTTTTGTAGTCAAAATCATAATTCTATTCGTAATAGGTTTAACATTATTATAAATATAGATACTGCTACCTATTTTGTTATACGTAGCTTTTTGATCCATATGGGTGATCAAACAAGAACCATGACGATCTTACCATTATGGAAGATATTTTCTTAAGATTATCACCAAAAACAATCTTTATTTGCCGTAGAGTTTGTAAGGCTTGGCTAAACCCAATCTCAAACCCTGAGTTTACCAAATTTCATCTCTCAAATTCCCCTAACAACCTCACCATCTATAATTTCAATTATTCTCGTTCAAGTCTCTTCAACTTTGTAAATTTTGAAGATAAACCTCATTATCATCGTCTCACTTTTGAACCAAATTATAACCTTAACAACAAAACCAACTTTCCAAAAATATTAATTTCTACCCAGTTGGCTCAATACATGGTTTAGTTTGTTTATATTATAAGCCTCTTTGATATTGTTTATATCTTCAATCCAACTACTCGAAAATACATCGAACTTCCTGAGCCTAAAGGGCTAAAAAATTGCCCAAATTTAGTAACTTATGGCTTTGGGTTGGATCCTGTGAGAATGGAATACAAGGTGATAAGGATTTATCAAGTGGAAACTCATAATCTACATAAAGAAAAATATTACACGTCTGAAGTTCAAGTGTACACTCTTGGGACAAGGTTTTGGCGTAGTGTAGGGTATATTAAGCTACGTTTTGAACGTAGATATTCTGGGGTATATTTCAATGGAAATCTTCATTGGTTGGTTAAAGATGTTGAAGAAAATGAGTCTATTTGTTTTATTGATATGCGCGACGAGTTGGACTGAAGAGTTAATTTGGGAAAAAGATATGACTTTTTCTACGACAAAGGAAACGTAAAAACTTATCTGCACCACGTGTTCCCACCGACCTGAATTATAGGAGTTTGGGAGTGTTGGGAAATTATCTTTGCCTATGTGACAATAACACGAAATGAAGGAATATAGAGTGAAAAGTTCTTGGACCAAAGAAATTGTCATAAACATAGTCCCAAGGTGCAATTGGTTTTGCTACACAATGGTACACGTATTGAAAGTTTTTCAAGATGGAGAGATATCATGTTTCACTTAGGGGAAGATGTCTTGTTTACCTATCATCCTGAGAAGAAAACTTTGAAGTATTTTAGTGGTCGTCTCACTCAAGAATATTGGGACAGAAGTTGTCCACACTTATTAATTTCTAGTAGCTTTGGTATAGATGTCACTACCCAAATTCCCAACCTTAGGGATCGTGATGGCGCCTAACACCACACTTGCTAGGCAAGCCAATGTTAGATTGAGTAGCTAACTTCCTTTGATTATCTTCTTAAACATCAATAAATAAATCTAATGTAAACTTAATTTAAATGATTTCCAATGATAAAATAATAAACAATTGAAAAAACCGAACCATAAACTAATTATATAAATAACTCTAAGACTACCCAGGGTCTGGTGTCACAATTCACGAACTACTAAAGAATACTACAAATACTGGGCCGAAAGAAATAATGTAACTGTTCTGAATAAAATAAAACAGCATTTACGGAAATAGGAGAAGACTCTCGGGATCTGTGAACACCGACAGATATACCTCGTGTCTCCAAATAAATGAATAGCCGCTCTAAATATCTCTATTAATGGTCGATACCTGGATCTGCACAAAAGAGTGCAGAGTGTAGTATCAGCACAATCGACCCCATGTACTGAGTAAGTGCCGAGCCTAACCTCGACGAAGTAGTGACGAGGCTACGGTGGGCATTAACAAGATATAACCTGTGACAATAATATATACTATAACGCAATAAAATAATTCTACACGAACAAGAAAAATATAACTGAGACAATAAATATAAAGCAAGAAGGAAATCTAAACAAATAATTAAGTACTGCAACAACAATGAAATAACTCAGCCGCCTTTTCCAGGCCTCAGCTATAACCAACTCTCAAATAATTTTCAAGGTTCCAAACTTTAACTTTAGATAGAAGTAGTGCTAAAATATGAAAAATAGTAATATAAAATAGTAAGTTTTCAAATCTTTATTTTTCTTTGAAAATCAGTAAAAATATAAATGTCCTCTCTTATCGCTCTTTGTTGCGGCGTGCAACCCATTCCCACCTGTCCACCCTTATTGCTCCTCCCTATAAATATATCANCGCAACCCGATCCCGCCTATCCACCCTTATCACTCCTTATTGCGGCGTGCAACCCGCTCCCACCGGACATATTATATCAGTTTATTTATGAGACTTTCACAATTCAGGCCAAGCCTTTCACAATACTTTTATTTCAACAATTTCAAACAGAAAACTGTATAGCTCGTAAGTTTTAACCAACATCATTTCACAATAAAACCAACCAGAATATATGTAAACACCGTAACGTTGTCAACCCAGCTCAGTCTTTATGTACCATGCTAAAAATCAAAGAACAATCAACACTTTTAATACACTCGCCACTACAATTGATAACAATCAATTGAAACCCAACAACCACGTAAACTTCAACAATCATAAAACAGTAAACTGCATTCCTCATCACTTCCTCAATATTATCAACAATGGAACCAACAGGAACATATACATATATATAATTTGTAAAAACAATNAATCACAACAATATCTAACAATAAAATAACATGACCAAGTAGTCATAGAAACAATAATGGACATAGAACAATTAAGACAAGAATCAATTAAGTTGGGAACGGGAAATGGACCATGCTTCACAGGAGAATTGGGTAGTGCATAGATACTCGTCACCTCACCTATATACCACGCCCATGCATTTCACATAGCAAACAAGTGGGGATTCCTATTCCCTCAAGTCAAAGTTAGACCAAACACTTACCTCAATTNTTGAATTCACCTCTAACTTGCTCGAATCTAATCACAATTAACTTAATATCATTAACCAATGCTAAAGGAACTAACTTTATTGGAAAATATAATTTTTCCTAAGTTTTCTAAAAAAAAAGTAAAAACCCGACCCCGGACCCGCTTGGTCTAAACTCGGAGTTCGGACCAAATTACGTTTACCCATTCACCCACGAACCCAAATATGCAATTAATTTTGAAATCCGACCTCAATTCAAGGTAAAGATTCGATTTTTATAAAATTCTCTAATTCTACCCAAACTCTCAATTTTACCATGAAATTTTTTAGTTTTTGATTTAAAAGTGATGAAAAACAATGGGTAACTGAAAGAGTAAAGTTTATAATTGATTACCTTGACTTGGGGATGATATTTGGTGAAAAAATTTGTTCCTAGGGCTGTGGGGTTCGAAAATTTGAAGAAGAAGATGTCTGTCCGTTTTATATATATTTTTCTGCCAGCTATTCTGCCTCGTTTTTCATGCCAAACAATTCCGAAACTCGATTTTTATGTATCCAATGGATTCTTTGTGAAATTCTAGTCTATTTAGTCTTTTGAATCACTCAATTTGGCCTTATAATGAAGGATATATGTAGGTTTTAATATTTACAATTTGTGCAGATTTTTAATACGACGTCAGGGGCAATTTCATAATTAGCCTGAAAAATCTGGCAACCTTAGTAAAATGCCCATAAAACCCTCATACGATGTCCAAATTCGATGATTCTTTTTGCTACGGGTTCGTAATTATGATACGGATCTAATACTTCATTCAAAACATAAATCGGAGCTCATTTGTTCAATATGATATCATTTATGCTTGAAGAAACGACGTCGAAGCATAAGAAAGAACGAGCGCAACACAACTCAAACCTATTTGAAACTCCCCCGAACCCTCGGGGCTCTAAATTAAACATGCACGCAAGTCTGAAAGTATCATACGGACTTGCTCGTGCGATCAAATCATGAAAATAACATGTAAAACAACGAATTAAACCTCAAAACTCATTATTTTCCTGAAGAACACTTGTAGTTCATAACTTTTCAAGTGGATGTCCGAATCACATCAAACGAACTCCGTTTTATTACCAAATTTCATAGGCAAGGCCTAAATATCATAACAAATTTGTATCGGGCTCCGGAACCAAAATACGGGCCCGATACCAATGATTTTAAACATTAATTCTTTTTTTATTTCATAAATATTTCAACAAAATAATTTCTTTCAAAAATTGATTTCTAAGGCTTGGGACCTCCCGGGATCGTCGAAACACAGATCCGAGTCCGTTTACTCAAAATGTTGACTCAAGTCAACTAAAACCAAATTTTTAATTCTAAAAATTATTATTTCTTATATTTTCACATAAAAGCTTTCCGGTTTCACATTCGGACTGGGCACGAAAATTGAGGTAGTTAAAATTAATCTTTTTATGGCTAATAAGTCTAGAAGGGAGTCTAAATTCATAAAATGACTCCTTGGGTCATCACAATAGACGTATAGTGATGACGGTATACTATATTCTCCACGTGTTGTGCTTAGAGGTGGTTTATTAGGACGTATAAAAATAGTACTGAATATGGTGAATTAGTAATGCCGGAATCGGTTGTTAGAATTAGTTACATTGGATTATTTCCTATCAACTGTTTAGTTTGGTTCATTAAAAATAACATACATTACATATTTATCTATTTTTAAATTATTTATTTACAAAAATATCCTCCACATGCTTTGGAGAGGATTCGCAAAAGGTTTTGAATTGATATTTCTGTGTTTTTACCTAAAAATTGTTGTATTGCTCATACCATAGTTTATTATATATAAAGTAGTAATGAATATGATGTATAACTAAACAAGGGACTAATAATAAGAAAGTTAATACATATATTATTTTTCCTAACAAGAATCACTCTTCCAAATCAATTCTGAATCATCCAAAAACTAAACCCGGCTACACACGCAAGTCATGATACACAATACAAAGCTGCTCGAGATCTTAAGACACCGAACAAAATGCTAAATCCCAAAATGACCGATCGGGTCAGGATAAATTTTGTTACTTTTAAAAAATTAATTTTAAATTTTATTTTATTAACTCAATTTTCAATTGTGTAAATTTATTAATAATATTTATTTAGTTTACTTTAAAAAAAAAGTATTTCAAAACGTATTCACATTAAGCCACGTATTAGCCTAAGAATAAGACACGTTGCATTGGTCAAGACAGTGCTTCAAGAGTTAGGAATTCGAAAGCTATTTGAAAAAAAAAAATCTCTACATTTTAATGCAAGAGAACAATCAAAAATTAATTATTTCTCCTAAAATTTTGGTAACTGATTTCTATTAACTCAATTTTCAATTGTATAAATTTATCAATAATATTTATTTACTTTACTTTTTAAAAATTATTTCAAAATGTATCCACATTAAGTCACGTGTCATCCTACGAATAAGCCACATGGCATTGCTCAAGATAGTGCTCCAAGAGTAAGGAATTCAAATGCTATTTGGAAAAAAAATCTCCTACATTTTAATGAAAGAACAATTAAAAATTAATTATTTCTCCTAAACTGATACATATGCAATTACTTATTTCTTTTCCCTAGAATTTGGCTATTTTTTTAATTGCTTATATCTCCCAAGGTGTTTTCTTTACATTAATTAAAAAAATATTGTATTACTTATTTGAGGAATTCTTATAGCTTTCAATTGAATTTTAGGTTATAAATATTATTAAAAAAATTATATGTATAATTATTTCTCTTTACACTAATTAAAAAAAAATTGTATTACTTATCCTATCCTTTTTAAATTTATTAATTTTGCTAAGTATTTTGCTCCATACAATTTTTATATTAATTTTGCTAAATGTTTTATTTATTTATTTTGCTGTTTAAAATTAGAAATTTTCTGTTGATGACATTTGTCATCCTATTCTTGAATTTTGCTAAGTATTTTATTTATTTATTTTGATTTATAAAATTGAGATTTTTTTGGTGATGACATTTTGTCATCATCTCCTTGTTTTGCCTCTCCTATTATATATAGATAGATACATTCAATCAAATGACCCCTCAGGGGTCGTTTGGTTAGAATAGGGTTTATGCTGGGATAAGTTATGCTTAGATAAGTTACGCTGAAATTAGTTATGTTGGAATTAATTATCCTGATATTATTTTTTATCTACTGTTTGGTATGTTGTATTAAAAATGACAATTGCATAATTTCTAAGAAGAATGTATAAGTTATTCCAGCACTAATTACCCCACCCTCTACAAGTTACAAGTTATCCCTGTACTAATTTTAATCCCCGAATAATTTATATCAGGTTTGCTATTCACACAAAGTATTAAAGTGATATTAAAATTTTATACCAGCACTATATATTCTTATACCTCGTACCAAATGACTAGCTTTGTATAATGATCTTTCAATAGAGAATTACTCTGCACTTTTAAAAATCTCAAATGAAATATTGAATTCTATTTCGTTGATATAATATGCCGTTGTGAAGGTGCTCCATAACTTGTTTGAACTTGAGCAATGACTTTCATTTCAATTCAATCTATGCAAGTTGTAAAACATAATGATTGCTCAAGAGTGTAATTAGTAATCAATAAAATGAATTGAAAACTATAATATTTCAGGTTCAAATTCCAAAAAAGATAATATTGCTCGGTAGAATTAATCGAGATGCATGCAAACTGTTTGGAACGCCATAATTATAAAAAAGTTGTAAAATTATGGTCTTACGAATCTCTAGTAACACAATGTTGAAGTTCAACTAACAACGAGTGAGACCTCAGTAAATTATCGTTTAACATTCCGAACTTGATCAAAAATAACATCTTGTCCCTAAGCACAAAAAGAAACATTCATAACCACAACCCTATCATCTGGAGTCTTAGTCCAAGTGGAATGTTCTCCACAACCTCTACATATAACTTAATAGAGGATACTACCCCCCTACCGACTCCTTCAATTGGATCTGGGACCTTATGTACCCTAATAAAATTAAATTTTTAATCTGAAAATTAAACCATAACAGGCCGCCCACAAGAATCTACCTAGCACACATTGGTATTAACATAAACCCAAATTGCTCAATCTGTAAAAATGATATAGAGTCCATCACCCAAATATTCTGGGAATGCACCATAGCAAAGGCTTTATGGAATGATTTGGAAGTGAACACAAACATCCAGCTTACCACCACAAACTGGCTGGACCATATTAGAAGGCTTGGCCTGTCACATATAAATGATTATGTAAATTGGGATAACACCTTCTCTTTTATATTATGGTCTATTTGGATCAATAGAAATCACAACAACCAAAACAACACTAGCACATTGATTAACAAAAAGAAGGCACTAGACCTTGCACTGGAATATTTTTTTATGACTTCAAAATTACATGTATATAACAAAAAAATAAATATCAAAGTAGGTTGGCAACCTCCACCTAAAGGGTGGCTAAAAATTAATATTGATGGTGCATTCACAAAGGACTATCTACAAGGAGGCATCAGTGGAGTCATTAGGAACTACACTGGTACATGGATGACAGGATATAACATGAAACGGTATGCAATCTCATCGACCCAGGTGTAACTTTTTGCTCTCCGACAGGCTCTACACATGATCAACAGGGACAATTTATTTCCAATCGAAGTCGAAACTGACACAACTGAGGTAATACGCTTCCTTCAAGATGACTATCCTAATTATAACAATTTAATTTATGAATACAGGTGATTAATGGACAAGGCATCCAAGCAAGGGAAAATCGAAAATCAAAAAATCTCTGTGTTCCGAGATCGTGAAAACCTCCATCTATCTCATCTCGATTTGCGTGCGCAGCCCGGGCGTGTAGCCGGGAATCCTTTATGTGAAAAATTAATAAAAATAAAAATTTTGTATTGGAAATTTAAATAAAGTTGACTTCAGTCAACGTTTTTGGTAAACGGATCCGGACCCGTGATTTGACGGTCCCGGAGGGTCCGTGGAAAAATATGAGACTTAGACGTATGCCCGGAATCGAATTCCGAGGTCCCAAGCCCGATAAATAAATTTTTAAAGAAAATTATTTTCTGAAAAATATAAAGGTTTTTGAAAATGAAATTTGAGGTGGAACCTGAGATATCGGGCCCGTATTATTATTCTGAAGCCCGATACAAGTTTGATATGATTTATATGTGTTATTTGTAAAATTTGGTAAGAAACGAACTTAATTTGACGTGACTCGGACCTTAAATGCAAAACTGAATGTTTGTAGAAGTTTGAAGAATTTTCTTGGACTTTTAGTTTAATTCATCGTGATAGTGCTGTTTTATGTGGTTTGAAACCTCGAGCGAGTCCGTGTTAGGTTATATGACTTGTGTGTGTGGTTGGACGGGGTCCCGAGGGCCTCGGGTACGTTTAGGATGCTCATCGGGTACTAATAGCACTTGGGAGATAGCTGAACCATTGCTGGTTCTGGTGTCTCGCACCTGCGATGGACCTTCCGCATGTGCGGACACGCAGGTGCGTTGAGGAGCTCGCAGGTGCGGACTTAGACCAATCCCCCAATCCTCGCAGGTGCGGCCATTTGACCACAGGTACGACCCCAGGCTTCTCCGTGGGTTTTCACACCTGCGATGGTATTTCCGCAGGTGCGGTCCCAGGGGCGCAGGTGCGGAATTTCTGGGCAATTATATCAGATCCGAGGGTTTATGTTATTTTGACCATTTTCGAATTGGGGAGCTTGGGAGAGGCAATTTTTGGAGGTTTTTGCACCTGGGTAACTTGGGTAAGTGATTTCTATCCATTATAGATCAATTTCCATGATTCCAATCTTAAATCAAACATTTAATTTCGAAAATTTTGGGTAGAAAATGGGATAAACTTCATAGACCAAATTATTGAGTTTTGATTGGGTTTTGACCTCCGATTTGAGAGATTTTCATATGTTTAGACTCGTGAGTGAATGGATGTCCGGAAAATATAATTTTTACCCGATTCCGAGACGTGGACTCGGGGAACTTTTTGGGTGAATTTCCTAATTTCGCGTATTAGCTTCAGACTTATTAATTATTTTGTTTCCTTGTGATGATATTGACTCTATGCAATCGGATTGTCTAGATTTGAGACACCCGGAGTTGGGTACTCGTTGCAAGAGCATGGTATTGAGCTGATTAGCGCAGTCAAGGTAAGTATCTTGCCTAACCTTGTGTGGGGAAACTACCCCTTAGGATTGAGTCTTCTATGTTGATTGTAGTCCGCGTACGCGAGGTAACAAGTGTGTACTCGAACTTATTTGCAAATAGATTGCCCTTTAGGGAGTTTTGGGTCCTTATGTTCCCCGTATATGAATTGAACTTGTTATATCTGAATTCCTAATTCCTAATCTCATCTCCTCCTGTTCAAGTTAGAAGTACTTACCTAGCATTCCTTGTTTCTTATATGATTTTAATTGACTTAAATGAAGACTTTATTTTTCCTACCGTTATGCTATGTCTTCCTTCATATGATGCCTATTTACTGAGCATTGTTCAAACTGAGTTTATTCGGTGAAGCTAATTGTCTAAGTGAGATTGGTTATAGCTGATTCCCTTGCCGGGATGATTTGGTTTCTTGGTTGCGAACTTGAATGTATAGAATCGTTGCTATATTTGTCTTGTTTTCCCCTCGTTATGCTGTTCTCTCTTTGTGCTTGGCATTCCTCTCAGTGTCTACTTCTTATGAGCGAGTTGTTACCACTTTTGTGATTTAAGTCTTTGTATTGATTTGCTCAAAGCACTTTGTATTCGACCTTGTTTGCTTTCACGCCGGTTGTGGCAATATATGTTGTTTCTGTCGCATTCTGGTTGTTTTCCTCAGTGGCTGCATTGCATATTTAAATTGGGACTACAGACAGAGATGCGAGAGCTTTCTTCTTGTACTGCATTGCATATTTAAATTGGGACTACGGACAGAGATCCGGGAGCGTTCCCCCTGTACTGCATCACATATTTAAATTGGGACTACGGATAGAGATCCAGGAGCTTTCCCCCTGTACTGCATCACATATTTAAATTGGGACTACGGACAAAGATCCGGGAGCTTCCCCCTGTACTGCATCGCATATTTAAATTGGGACTACGGACAGAGATCCGGGAGCTTTCCCCCTGTACTGCATTGCATGACAAATTCTGAGTGGCGGACTGAGTTCCGGTAGTTTATGACTGAGGAGATTTGAATCGAAAGATATAAATATATATATTGAAAAGTATAGCTGAAAGACAATTATCTCCAGGAAAAGTTATGTCTAAATGACTTCTTTTCGAAAGTATATTTGAAAAATATTTGTCTTGCAGAATGATGATATTGAAAGAGCAGTACTTGGGAAATATATTTTTGAACATCACGTATTTTGATGATATTTGAAAGAGCAGTACTTGGGAAAATATATTTTGAACATCACGTGTTTGATGATATTTGAAAGAGCAGTACTTGGAAAAATATATTTTAAACATCACGTGTTTTAATGATATTTGAAAGAGCAGTACTTGGAAAAATATATTTTTAACATCACGTGTTTTGATGATATTTGAAAGAGTAGTACTTGGAAAAATATATTTTGAACATCACGTATATTGATGATACTTGAAAGAGCAGTATTTGAGAAAGTGTATTTGAACACCCCGTATTTGAAGAGACTATGCTATAAAGATTTCTCTTTATAAAAATATATAAATATACATTCAAAGAAAGTATGTTTTAAAGAAGAAATTTATCTATTCCGAAATGATTATATCTTTAAAGTTTTCAAAATGAACTCACGATTTAAAGGTTTTCACTCGAAAGTTTGACCAGTTTTATTGAGTCATTGGCTAAGGCCTGACGTGAATAAATTGATGTAGTGCTGAGTTGCTTGTGTTTTTGTTAGGTTGTAGTTCCCGCCATTTGAGTTGCATCCTTTCCATTTTCTTTGCGTATTTCTATTATGTTGTCCGTTGATCGTGATTATTGAATTTTCTTCCGTATTATTCGATCGTATCGTTAATACATTGAGAAATCTTTAGATAGATATTTTGGATCGGTCATTTATACATCTTGCCTTTTTACTTATTAGACCAGTGGTGTCTTGACTAGTCCTCGTCACTACTTCACCGAGGTTAGTCTTGATACTTACTGGGCACCGCTGTGGTGTGCTCATACTACTCTTCTGCACATTTTTGTGTGCAGCTTCAGGTTATGGTTGTTGGTAGCTGCGCAGATCGTTGCTAAGGAGACTCAAGGTAACCTGCTGCTGCGTTCGCAGGCTTCAGAGTCACTTTTTTGTTTTATTTCTATTCAGCTGTACTTACTTATTCCTAGGCAGTTGTACTTAGATTTGATTGAAAGATTTCGTAGAGCTTATGACTTGTACTTACCGGGTTTTGGGAAATTGTGAACTCTGTCAAGAATAAATTTTTAAAATTTCTTTATTATTGTTGTTGTTCAGTGAAAATGTTAGGCTTACCTAGTCCCTAAGACTAGGTGCCATCACGATACCCAACGGAGGGAAATTTGGGTCGTGACAAGCATAGCTTTCGCGAAGGGAACATGGTGGCTTACCACTTAGCAAAGTTAACTCTAATGGAGACTAGTTATGGTAGAATAAATGTAGTAGGCTAACCTCCTGACCTTGTCAAAACTGCCTACAACAAGGATCACGAGGGATATATGTATTCTAGAACTTGCTCAACAAACCAATGCGAAGAACTAGCAGCACTGGGTAATGAAAATGCCTTGCATGACATTATTTTGGCTAATAGCAGTGTATGTACGGAACAATTATGAGTGCATAACCCTAGCTAAATGTTTCTAATGAAATATCGTATTTTACCGAAAAAAAAAATGTTGAAGTTCAACTTTTTTGATTTTATCACTTAAATTTAGCATTCAACGTGTACAGCCGTTCTACAAATCTAAGTTAGCAAGCGATATACAGAAGACGTTTTTTTTTTTTTTTTTTTTTTCAAACAAGTAGCAAAATATATGATGTTATTTATAATTTTCGGTAATTCTTTTTCAGTTTCAACTTTAAATACTTATTTTTTCAATTTTAATCTCAAATAAAGAAGTTGACCAATTGGTTTGAACAGTTCAAGTGAAATAATGCATTTCACTCGTAACGTCATCCGCTACTCTCTATTTGCATCTTCGAATGCATGCTTTAGTGAAGGTTGTCATATTTTATTTTTTTATCAAATATCAAATGGTAGTAGTCATAAGTAGGACTTCAACTCTTTCACTTTTATTATATATATATATATATATATATATATATATATATATATATATATATATATATATATATATATAAGTATGAAAACTTTTATGTGAAGTTAATTTACAATAATAATTGAATGACCAAATTATCCTCTACCTAAGGTTAAAATTACTTCCTATTAAATGATATTTTGTACTCAATGACCTTTTAAAAAATTCACAACATTTATATATACATATATATATATATATATGGGAAGGTGCTAAGGTCAAAAGTTGAAAGATGAAAACGTCCATAAAAATTTAAATGATCATTCTACCCTTCACTTAAACACTATCCTATAATATTCTTGTACTAAAAAGTAAATTACTTTCCAAAAATAATAAATTTGCATTACCTTGATAAATAAGAAGAGTGAATTTCCGTACAATCAATTAGTTAAGCCAATAGAAATCCTTGGTGTCCTTTCATTTTCCTTACATAATTGCAAAAATGTAAATTCTCCCAAACCTTTAGAATTCCATTCAATGTTTGTCTTTTCGGTTTCTAATAATTATTACTATTCATTCTTTTGTCATCTTTTCTGTCACTCTATAAAATTAAGTCAATTAAACAATTCTTTCCCCTGTCAAATTATTGTCGATTGGAATTTCTTCTCAATAAATGAATATTGTTCTTTTATTTGGCAAATCTGCTTACTATTTGCGCGCAATCAAATACAAATGTTAAATCAGGTAATTATTTTCTTTTACTGTCAGATTTTGAGAGTGTTGTGCTAATTCTACAGTTCTTGTATGTATTTTCAGTGAAACTACATTTTATTGACTCATTTCTTATACATGGGAAGTCTAATCGAGTGCCTTGCAAAACTCTATCTTTTTGTCTAGAATATGCTTGTCCAATTTTGATTTTATTTATATGACTGCTTGATATTTAACCTTCTATGTAACTGCTATTAATTTGCTTATCTCATATGACTTGCAAAAGAATATTTTATTCATGTTTTTAAATTATTTGTCTATTTCATACAAAATGGAAAAAAGAATATAACAAGTGGTACTGTATTGCTGTTGCAGTTTCAGTCAACTACTACTAATTGTTGAAAGATTTATTCTACAAAGAAAAAGATAGTAAAAGCATTATATGGAGTTGAAAGCAGCGACAAAAAGAAACAAAAGTGATTACGAAGATAAAAGTTAAACAAACAAAATTTATTTTGGGTTGTACATGCAACTTTTTGAACTATATATTCAACATTTTTCAAAGATGTCTCTGACAATTTATAATCTTTTCATTATATTCTAAATCTCTGCTCTTCGCGCTTTTATAACCTAGGAAGAACTATTCTCCCTCATGTGTAGAGGTGTAAACATTGTTATTCATATTTCATGCTATTTTTATCTATTCTTGATATCTTGGTGTGAAGCAAAAGCCTCAAATTAGTTTTAGTCCTAAACGTGTGTGTATGTGTGTGTTCATCTTTATCACATTAATTAAATATTAGGCACATACTATTAGGACTTTGAGCTACTCTCAATTCGCATGTGATGGACTTACAGTTAAATCCAAATTCCTACTTATTTTTTTCATTGAAATAGAACTATACCAATTGTCGAATAATCTTAGGAACACTTCATATTCCTCCCCTCGTGTTCATTTTGCACTCTATCTCTCCACTTTTTTACTTTTATCAAATAAAACTATTCATATATATATTTTGCAGGTGTATCTATAGAGTTTTACCTCAGTATTATATTAATATGATTTTTAAAAAGTTTAAACACACTGGTATGAGGTATACGCGCAACGCGCGTGCTCAGAACTAGTATATATTATAAAAGCATGGACAAAATGTCAGTTTACAAAAATAACCTTATAATATTGTCAGACCCGATTCACCTCCCGAGAGGCATCATGACGACACATAGTCTCTACGACTAGGTAAGCCTAATTGGAAAAAATATAAAATAGAATCAATGAAATAAAAACGGAAATAAGTAAATCTACAAATGAAACATCGCCACTTGGCGTGTACAAAGTACAATTTCCCAAAAACCCGGAATATCACTTTAGTCACAAGTTCTCTCTCAAAATAGCTCTATACAACATGAGGGAATTTACATGAAAAATCTATCTAAATCTGAAGTGAAAGGTGACTCGAAGGACTCTGTGGACGCGGCAGAATTACCTTTCGGTCTCCTAGAAGCTGCTGCTCGGACCCCCTAGCCACGAAACTGAGCGCTGGTACCTGGATCTGCACACGAAAAATATGCGCAGGAAAGGGCCTGAGTACACCACAAATTGGTACCCAGTAAGTGCCAAGCCTAACCCCAGTCGAGTAGTGACGAGGTCAGGGTAAGACTCTACTGAATTTTTATAGTAATACAATTTAAAATTTGAACAGGGAGATATAATAAGCTAAGGAAAATCAGTAGGAGCAATGAGCTAAAAGAAAATAATAACAGGGAGCCCTCGGCTCAGCACAACATATATCACAATAACAAGTATGCAATGCAGTACAAGGGGAGAGCTCCCGGAATCTCGTCCGTAGTCCCAATTTAAATATGTAATGCAGTACAGGGGGAAAGCTCTCGAAATCTCGTCCGTAGTCCCAATTTAAATATGCAATGTAGTACAGGGGGAAAGTTCTCGGAATCTCGTCCGTAGTCCCAATTTAAATATACAATGCAGTACAAATACCGATATAATTTTTATTTAAAAAAGTTCAAGAAAATCACAGGAAAAAATATGGATAAAACTACATAAACATGGTGCACATAGTAACAACTAGGGGAAGTTCAAGTAAAACAGGTAGGCATACTACTTCCTAATCTAAATTACATAGTCAATACATGAGACAGTGAAATAGGAATGAAATGATTTAAGTCATAGATGAAAAAATGGAGTTTTAGCAACAATGGACCGTGTACGTACTCGTCACCTCACGTACACGGTGCCCAAACAACATAAAACAATATTAAAATAGCCTAAGGGGAAGTCTCCAACACAGAGTTGGGCAAGCCACTTACCTCGACTGCGCTACTCAACTCGAAACCACGCTCTTGCCACGAGTATCCGATTCTGAATGGCCCAAGTCTATTCAATTCGATTGCATAATGTAAATATCACTTTAAGGAATCAAAATAGCTAACAAGTTTGAGGCTAATACGCGAAATTAGGAAAATCGTCCAAAAAGTCCCCCGGGCCCACGTCTCGGAATCGAGTGAAAGTTACAAATTTAGAACACCCATTCACTCACGAACTCACTCAAACAAGAATCATCGAAAACCGACGTCAAAATCCTATTAAATTCTTCGATTTCTAATTGGGGAAACTTCTTCCCATTTGCATGATTTTTCACCTAAATTCCTTGATTGCATGGAAGAAATTGCTATAGATTAATGATATACAAAGGAAAAAGGTTAGGAATTATTACCTATAAAGCCTTTCCTCAAAACCCACTCCAAATCGTCTACATTCCAGCTCCAAATTGTTTTTTGCAGATATGAATTTCAAGCCCTCGAATCTGATATAAACTGCACAGCGAGATCCGCACCTGCGCCTCTTGGACCGCACCTGCGGAAAATCCATTGCAGGTGCGAAAACCCACTAAGGCCTGGGGCCGTACCTGCGGCCACTGGGCCGCATCTGCGGCTCCGCACCTGCGGAACCCCAACCGCACCTGTGAGAACTGGTTGAATTGACCAAGTCCGCACCTGCGAGCCCTTTTTCCGCACCTGCGGAAAATCCATCGCAGGTGCGAGACACCAGAACCAGCAATGGTTCAGCTGTTTCCAAGTTCCAAACATCACCCGTTGAGCATCCGAAACATCCTCGAGGCCCCCCGGAGCTCAACCAAACTTACCAACCAGTCATAATACCTTATCCAAACTTAGTCGAGCCTCCAACACACATCACATAACACCAAAATCACCAATTATACATGGATTCAAGCCTAATAACTTATGAAATTTCCAAAATATACAACCGATGCCGAAACACATCAAAACTAGTCCGAATGACCTCAAATTTTACACAAAGGTCACAAATGACACGACGGACCCACAACCACTCTCGGAATTCCATTCCGAGCCCTATATCAAAATTTCACCTATTAGCCGAAATTGCTAAAATTCTAACTTTCGCCAATTCAAGCCTAAATCTACTACACACCTCGAAAACACATTCCAGACATGATCCTAACTCTGAAATCACTCAACGGAGCTAACGGAGTCGACGGAATCCCATTCCGGCCCCGTCTTCACACAATTCCAACTACGGTCCGATTTCAAAAGCTTAAACTCACATATAAGGACTATGTGTCCAAAGAAACTCTCCGAATTTCGCCATTCAACGTTCCGACAAGTCCCAAAAGCAGAAATAGACATGGGGAAAGCAGTTATTAAGGGATTGGGGGTGCTACATCTCAAAACGACCCACCGGGTCGTTACATTCTACCCTTCTTAAGAAAATCGTTCGTCCTCGAATGAGTATAGAGACATACCTGAAGCTGTGAATAGATGAGGGTATTGACTGCTCATATCCTGCTCAGTCTCCCAAGTCGCCTCCTCGACCGGCTGACCCCTCCACTGAACCCTTACTGACGCAATATCCTTTGACCTGAGCTTTCTGACCTGTCTATCCAATATAGCTACTAGCTCCTCAACATATGATAAATCCTTGTCCAACTGGACTAAACTGAAATCCAAAACATGAGTCGGGTCACCGTGATACTTTCGGAGCATGGAGACATAGAATACCAGATGAACTCCTGCTAGGTTGGGAGGCAGGGCTAGCTCTAAGCAACCTCCCCAACACGCCGCAACACCTCAAAAGGGCCAATAAATCTCGGACTCAGCTTACCTTTCTTCCCGAACCTCATGACGCCCTTCATAGGCGATACCCGAAGCAAAACCCGATCACCAGCCATAAATGCCAAATCACGAACCTTCCGGTCTGCATAACTTTTCTGCCTGGACTGAGCTGCACGAAGTCTCTCTTGAATCACCTTCACCTTATCCAGGGCGTCTTGGACCAAATCTGTACCCAACAATCGGGCCTTGCCCGGCTCAAACCATCCCACTGGGGACCGACACCGTCTACCATACAAAGCCTCATACAACGCCATTTGAATGCTGGACTGGTAGCTATTATTACAAGCAAACTCTGCAAGTGACAAGTATCGGTCCCATGACCCTCCAAACTATATCACACAAGCACGTAGCATATCCTCAAGAATCTGAATCATGCGCTCGGACTGCCCGTCTGTCTGAGGGTGAAAGGTTGTACTCAACTCTACCCTGGTGCCTAGCTCCAGCTGAACGGCTCTCCAGAACCGTGAAGTGAACTGTGTACCTCTGTCTAAAATGATAGATACTGGGATACCGTGGAGGCGAACAATCTTCCTGATATAAATCTCTGCCAACCTCTTGGAGGAGTATGTAGTCAACACCGGAATGAAATGGGCTGGCTTGGTCAGCCGATCCACGATCACCCACATAACATCGAACTTCTTCAAAGTCCGAGTAATTCCAACCACGAAGTCCATGGTGATCTGCACCCACTTCCACTCTGGAAGCTCAATCTGCTGAAGTAACCCTCTCGGTCTCTGATGCTCATACTTGACTTGCTGACAGTTGAGATACTTGGCCACAAACTCCACTATATCCTTCTTCATCCTTCTCCACCAATAGTGCTGTCTCAGATCCTTGTACATCTTCGCGGTACCTGGATGAATGGAATACCGCGAGCTATGGGCCTCCTCAAGAATCAACTCCCGAAGCCCATCCACATTAGGCACACAGATCCGACCCTATATTCTCATCACACCGTCATCTCCTATAGTCACATCCCTGGTGTCACCTCGCCGAACCCTGTTTTGAAGAACTAGAAGGTGTGGATCATCATACTAGCGCTCTCGAATGCGGTCATAAACAGAAGACCGAGACACCACACAAGCTAAAACCCGGCAAGGCTCTGAAAGATTCAACCTCACGAACTAACTGGCTAAGGACTGAATATCTAAGGCTAAGGGCCTCTCAACTGCCGAAAGATATGCCAAACTCCCAAACTCTCCGCCGGTCGATTCAAGGCGTCGGCCACCACATTGGCCTTCCCTGGGTGGTATAATATAGTGATGTCATAGTCATTTAGAAACTCCAACCATCTTCGCTGGCGCAAATTGAGGTCCTTCTGCTTGAATATGTGCTGCAAAATCCGGTGATCTGTGAAAATCTCACAGGAAACACCGTATAAATAATGACGCCATATCTTCAGGGCGTGAACAATCGCCGCCAACTCGAGATCATGAACTGGATAGTTCTTCTCATGCACCTTCAATTGTCTGGACGCGTAGGCAATCACCCTACAGTCCTACATCAACACCGCCCCGAGGCCAATCCTTGAAGAATTACAATAGACGGTATAGGACCCTGAACCCGAAGGCAATACCAACACTGGAGCTGAAGTCAGGGCTGTCTTGAGCTTCTGAAAGCTCTCCTCACACTCCTCAGTCCACCTGAACAGAGCACCCTTTTGAGTCAACCTGGTCATCGGTGCTGCAATGGATGAAAATCTCTCCACAAAACGGCGATAGTACCCAGCCAAACCAAGGAAACTGCGGATCTCCGTAGCTGATGACGGTCTAGGCCAACTCTGCACTGCCTCCACCTTCTTCGGATCTACCTCGATCCCATCCCTAGACACTATGTGGCCCAAGAATGCCACAGAGTCAAGCCAGAATTCACAATTAGAGAATTTAGCATACAATGTCTTCTCCCTCAAAGTTTGAAGCACTGTCCTCAAATGCTGCTCATGATCTTCTCGTGATCGGGAATATACCAAGATGTCGTCAATAAACACAATGATGAAGGAATCAAGATAAGGCCAGAACACACTATGCATCAAATGCATAAAAGCTGCTGGGGCATTGGTCAACCCAAATGACATAACAAGAAACTCATAGTGGCCATATCTGGTCCTGAAGGCAGTCTTCGAGATATCCGGCTCTCGAATCTTCAACTGATGATAGCCAGAACGCAAGTCAATCTTGAAGAATACCTTGGAACCCTGTAGCTGGTCGAATAAATCATCAATGCGAGACAAAGGATACATGTTCTTCACGGTGACCTTGTTCAACTGCCGATAATCAATACACATACGCATAGAACCATCCTTTTTCTTCACAAATAATACTGGAGCACCCCAAGGTGATACACTGGGTCTGATAAAACCCTTATCAAGCAACTCCTGTAACTTCTCCTTCAACTCCTTCAACTCAGGAGGATCCATACGGTAAGGAGGAATAGAAATGGGCTGAGTGCCCGGTAACAAATCATTGCCGAAATCAATATCTCTGTCGGGCGGCATACCCGGAAGATCAGCTGGGAATACATCAGGAAAGTCCCTCACTACTGGAACTGACTCAACTGGAGGCGTATCAACACTGACATATCTCACATAGGCCAAGTACGCATCGCACCCCTTCTCAACCATCCGCTGAGCCTTAAGAAACGAAATGACCCTGCGGGGAGTATACTCTAAGGTACCTCTCCACTCAAATCTCGGCTAGCCTGGCATAGCAAGCGTCACGGTCTTAGCGTGACAATCAAGAATAGCATAATGGGGCAACACCAGTCCATGCCCAAGATAACATCAAAATCTACCATGCTGAGTAATAATAAATCAGCCTTGGTCTCAAAACCACTAAGAGAAATCAAGCACGACCGATATACGCGGTCCACAACTAGAGAGTCTCCCACAAGAGTAGATACATAAACAGGGGAACTCAAAGAATCCCGAGATATACCCAAAATAAGAGGACACCTAAGAATACGTAGAGCCTGGATCAAATAATACTGATGCATCCCTATGGAAGACAGGGAGAATACCTGTGATGACTGAGTCTGAAGAAACAGCCTCTGAACGGGCTGGACGGGCATAGTACCTGGCCTGGCCTCCCCCTCTAGGGAGACCCCTACCTCGAGCTGACTGAGGAGGTGGAGTGGCAGCTGGGGCTGGAAGAATAGCCGGAGGACCTGGTGGAGCACGCAGAGGCTGATAAGACTATGGAGGTGCACCCCTCCTAGCCCTAGGGCAATCTCTAATCACGTGACGAGTGTCACCATACTCAAGAAACCCCTCGGAGGACGCTGCGACTGAGACTGAATTGGAGCTGGCCTGTTGGGCTGGCCGGAAATAGCACCTCGAATTGGGGGCACACTGGATATTGGCGGTGCATAATATAACTCCTGAGGCTGCTGGAAGGGCTGAATAAACAGTGCGACCAAAAAAGCCCCTACCATGGCGTGCTGGTCGTGCAAGAGCTCCTGAAAAATGGCCAGTCTCTCGAGACCTCTTGGCCTCTCTCTCCTCTCTGTCCTTGGAGAACATGCCCTCTAATCTCCTGGCAATACTCACTGCCTGCTGGTAAGTGATATCCATCTCCAGCTCTCTGGCCATACTGGTCCGAATACTAGGATGGAGTCCCTCAATGAAGCGGCGAACCCGCTCTCTGACTGTGGCACCCAAGGCTGGTGCATGCCGAGCTAACTCACTGAAACTGACTGCATACTCCGACACAGTCATAGTACCCTGGCGCAACTGCTCGAACTCCGTGCGCCAAGTATCCCTGAGGCTCTGAGGAACATACTCTCGCAAAAACATCTCTGAAAACTGAGTCCAAGTGAGTGAGGCTGCCTCGTTCGGACTACTCATCTCATAGGCCCGCCACCGCTGATATGCCGCTCCCCTCAGCTGGAAAGTGGTGAAAGAAACCCCACTGGTCTCCACAATGCCCATAGTGCAGAGAATACGATGAAACTCCTCAAGAAATCCCAGAGCGTCATCTGAAGCTAGTCCACTGAAAGCAGGTGGGTGGTACTTCTTGTACCTCTCAAGTTTGAGTTTCTCGGCCTCAGAAGCCGCTGCCCTAGCATCATACTGAACTGGAGCCATTGGGGGCATAAGAATATACTCTAGGGCCTGATCAACCTGGCCCCTCTACTCAGGAGTGCGGGCTGCGGGAGTCTGTGCCCCTCCCCCGACCTGAGATGTAGAGGGAGCTATCGGAAGTAGTCCAGCCTGAGCTAGAGTACTAAACATGCTCATGAACTGAGCTAAAGTCTCCTGCAAGGCTGGAGCAATAATAGGGACCTCTTGTGCTGACTCTCCAGCTGGGGCTGCCATAGGCTCCTCTATCGCTGCTCTCGCCGGTGCTCGGGCTGCACCGCGTGGTCATCCTCTACCCCGACCCCGGCCTCTGGCGGCTCTGGCAGGGGGCTCGGGTGCCTGGTCGTCGGTTCTTCCAGTACGGGTCCTCACCATCTGTGGGAAGAATAGAATAGAAATTTTAGAATTTTTTATGTCAATAACTCGCACGACAAGGAAATCAAAGAAATATGATTGTTCTTAACAGTTACATAGCCTCCCGAAGATAGATACATATGTCTCCTTACCGTTCCGCAAGACTCTAATAAGCCGGCTTGTGACTTGTGACTCCTATGAACCTAGATGCTCTGATACCAACTTTTCACGACCCGATTCACCCTCTGAAAAGCATCGTGACGGCACCTAATCTCTAAATAGCTCTATACAACGTGAGGGAATTTACATGAAAAATCTTTCTAAATCTGGAGTGGAAGGTAACTCGAAGGACTCTGCGAACGCGGCAGAATTACCTTTCGGTCTCCTAGAAGCTACTGCTCGGACCCCCTAGCCACGGAACTGAGCGCTGGTACCTGGATCTGCACACGAAAAACATGTGCAGGAAAGGGCATGAGTACACCACAAATTGGTACCCAGTAAGTGCCAAGCCTAACCCCAGTCGAGTAGTGACCAGGTCAGGTTAAGGCTCTACTAGACTTTTATAGTAAAACAGTTTAAAATTTGAACAGGGAGATATAATAAGTTAAGGCAAATCAGTAGGAACAATGAGCTAAAAGAAAATAATCGAGTGCCTTGCAAAACTCTATTTTTTTGTCTAGAATATGCTTGTCTAATTTTGATTTTATTTATATGACTGCTTGATATTTAATCTTCTATGTAACTGCTATTAATTTTCTTATTTCATATGACTTGCAAAAGAAATTTTATTCATCTTTTCAAATATTATTTCTATTTGCTTATTTGTCTATTTCACACAAAATGGAAAAAAGAATATAACAAGTGATACTGTATTGCTGTTGCAGTTTCAGTCAACTACTACTAATTGTTGAAAGATTTGTTCTACAAAGAAAAAGACAGTAAAAGCATTATATGGAGTTGAAAGCAGCGACGAAAAGAAACAAAAGTGATTACGAAGATAAAAGTTAAACAAACAAAATTCATTTTGGGCTGTACATGCAACTTCTTGAACTATATATTCAATATTTTTCAAAGATGAAAGTCTCCGACAATTTAAAGCGAAATTTATAATCTTTTCATTATATTCTAAATCTCTACTCTTCGTACTTTTATAACCTAGGAAGAACTATTCTCCCTTATGTGTAGAGGTGTAAACATTGTTATTCATATTTCATGCTATTCTTTTCTATTTTTATCTATTCTTGATATCTTGGTGTGAAGCAAAAGCCTCAAATTAGTTTTAGTCCTAAACGTGTGTGTATGTGTGTGTTCATCTCTTTCACATTAATTAGATATTAGGCACATACTATTACGACTTTGAGCATTCAACAGAAAAAGCATATTACGTTGTTACTCTCAATTCGCATATTATGAGCTTACAGTTAAATCCAAATTTCTACTTATTTTTTTCATTGAATTCGAGCTATATCAATTGTCGAATAACCTTAGGAACACTTCATATTGTGTTCATTTTTCTCTCTATCTCTCCACTTTTTTACTTTTATCAAATAAAACTATTCATATATATTTTTGCAGGTGTATCTATAGAATTTTACCTCAATATTATATTTATATGATTTTTAAAAAGTTTATACTCACTGATATGAGGTACACGCGCAACGCACGTGCTCAGAACTAGTATATATTATAAAAGCATGGACAAAATGTCAGTTTATAAAAATAACCTTATAATATTATCACGACCCGATTCACCCTCCGAGAGGCATCATGACGGCACCTAGTCTCTACGACTAGGTAAGCCTAATTGCTGAACAGATATAATAACGAAAATAAGTAAATCTACAAATGAAACATCGCTACTTGACGCGTACAAAATACAATTTCCCAAAAATTCGGAATATCACTTTAGTCACAAGCTCTGTCTCAAAATAGATCTATACAACGTGAGGGAATTTACATGAAAAATCTATCTAAATCTGGAGTGGAAGGTGACTCGAAGGACTCTGCGGACACGACAAAATTACCTTTCGATCTCCTAAAATCTGTTGCTCGGACCCTCTAGCCACGAAACTGAGCGCTGGTACCTGGATCTGCACACGAAAAACATGTGCAAGAAAGGTCATGAGTACACCACAAATTGCTACCCAGTAAGTGCCAAGCCTAACCTAGTCAAGTAGTAATGTAATGACCCGACCGGTCGTTTTGAACTCTAGCACGTCATTCAGCGGTTTGAGGTCATGAGCAGCTCCGTTTCAGGTGTTATGACTTGTAGGTGTGGTCGGAATTTAATTTCGGGAAGTTCGGAGTCAAATTGGAAGGAGAATTCTCATTTTAGAAGCCTTAAGTTAGAAAAATTGACTAAGATTGGAATTCTGAGTAAATAACCTCCGAATCAGGATTTGAAGGTTCCTGCAGGTTCGTATGATGATTTTGGACTTGGGCGTATGTCTGGATCAAGCTTTGGATAACCCGAGAGCGTTTCAGTGTATATTGTGGAAGTCAGCAATTTTGAAGAAATTTCCTAAGTTTGGCTTGGAGCACATTTCAGTGATATTGATGTTCATTTGGGATTCCTAGCCTGGGAATAGCTTCGTATGGTGATTCTGGAGTTGGGAGCGCGATCGGAAGTGAATTCGGATGTCCGTAGGTCATTTTGAAGTCATTTGGATAAAGATAGAAATTTGAAGGTTTTTGAGAAATCCGACCGGAAGTGAGAATTTTCATATCGGGGTCAGAATGTGATTCCGGAAGTTGGAGCAGGTCCGTAATGTCGAATATGACTTGTGTGTAAAATTTGGGGTCAATCGGACGTGATTTGATAGGTTTTGGCATCAGATGTGGAAGTTTGAAATTTCATGGTTCATAAAGTTTGGATTTGGGTGCGATTCATGGTTTCAGTGTTGTTTGATGTGATTTGAGGCCTCGAGCAAGTCCGTGGGATGTTATGGGACTGAGTCGTGTGATTGGACGGGGTCCGGAGGCCTCGGGTGTGTTTCGGGGCAAGTTTGGACCATTTTTTTCTCTATTTTGCTGTTGTTGTTTCTGGTGTAACTGGTGTGCTCCGTGATCGCGGTCCCTTTTGTGCGATCACGGAGAAGGAAAATGGAGGGATGCTGGATTGGCTTGTGCGTTCGCGGTGAAGGGAGTGCGAACGCGGTGGCTTGGCTTGTGATCTCTACGCGAACGCGAGGTAAGGTGTACGAACGGGTAGAGGAAAGGGAAGTTGGAGGCCTGGGGGCCGTTTGGCCTATGCGAACGAACAGGGTGGCCTGCGAACGCGGAGGGTCAGGGAAGTTGCCCTTCGTGAACGCAATCAGGGTGTCACGAACGCAGAGAGGAAATTGGGGCCTGGGCAGATTAATTTAAATGCAAGATGTGCCATTTCCTTCATTTGTTTCATTGATGTGGGCGATTTTGAGGAGCTTCAAGAGGGGATTTTCATCAAGAATCAATAGGTAAGTGATTCCTTCTCATTCCAAGTTAAATACAAGGTTTATGCACGGATTTGAACATGAAAAATTGTGGGAAAAAATTGGGATTTTGAAGAAAACCTAGAAATTTGGTAATTTGGATTTTAGCCACGAATTGAGCATGAATATTTGAGTAAATTGTATATTTGAACTAGTAAACTATGGGTAGAGTTTATCTTCGAGAAATTTCGAAATCCGGGCACGTGGGCCCGAGGGCATTTTGGTCAATTCCTTGAGCGGAGATAGGAGTTTATATAATTTGGATTATTAACAAATATTAGAGTATATTTTCATTGGTTTGCCGTTATTTGGTTAGTTTTGGGGCGTTGTGCATCAATTGGAGTCGTCGGAAGGGCTTGGAAGCCGGTTATGGAATTTCGAAGCGAGGTAAATCTCCTTTCTAACTTTGTGAGGGGGAATTTTCCCCCTAGGTGAACTAATTAAATATGTGATACTATTTGTGGGGGATACGTGCGCACGAGAAGACGGGAGTCCGTGCATAGCTACTATTATGCTTATGTCCGGGTAGCCTAGGACCCACTACCATGCTTTACTTGCTGTACTTGCAACTTTGTTGGTAAAACGAGACTGTCTAATATCATTGATTAGTAAATGAATACTAGGTAGGTTAAAATTCTTTTTCTTAATCATGTAAAAAGAGAATGTATCATTCTTCGGCTAAATATTCCCTGATAAATTCCGGATTTACTACTTGAATGGACCTATTTATATGCGGGTACCCGAGTCGCAGGTATGATTCGCGAGCGGGGTAACTCTATAATTCATATGTAACTGCGTTGCATGTATGATTAACGAGCGGGGTAAATCCTCTTACCATACTCTTATGGGATTGGTCTGTTCGCCTCGGCAGGATTTATGTATCACACTCTTATGGGATCAGGCCGTTCGCCTCGACAGGATTTATGTATCACACTCTTATGGGATCGGTCCGTTCGCCTCGGCAGGATTTATGTACCACACTCTCATGGGAGCGGGCCGTACGCCACGGCGGATTGAAAGATACATCTATGGTTCGCGCCGGTTGACCCTTCAACAGTGCACAATTTACTTTTATGTTGGATCGGGCCGTACGCCTCGACATTTCCTTTCCTATGTACTTACTATCCCCATTGAATCGTGCGTAATGTTTGGCTAGAAGCCAATGTACCTAAGGGTTTTCCCTAAATTGAAGTATAATAACCTTTTGGTGAAGCCGTATCTATGTATATGTTTTGGTTACGGAAGTAAATTGTAAATTGAGAGCTGAATAAATTGTAAGGAAGGGATCGTACCGTGTAATTATACCCGTTTGATATATACTCTTACTTTGTTTCGTATTGATTCATTTCGTTATTATATCTGATCCTAATTGACCTCTAGCAAGTGTCTAATTCGACCTCTCGTCACTACCTCTTTGAGGTTAGGCGGGATACTTACTGAGTACACGTTGTTTTCGTACTCATGCTACACTTGCTGTGCATTTTGTTCCACAGGTTTCATAGCAAAGTGACTGACTTGGAGACTTAGACGGGCTGCATCATCCGGAGACGACCCGCAGCCGACAGAATCTTCCTCATATGTATTTGTATTTTATTTTAAATTCCTTGTCCAATTTGTATCTCGGACAAGCATTGTAATAATTGTATAAATTCTTAGAAATTGCTCATGTACTTGTGTCACCGGGTTCTGGGATGTGTTTGGAGTGTATTTTATCAAAATGGAATATTGGACTGTTATTTCTAGTTGATGTATTTTATTTAAATATTACGTGTTAAGTGAAAGGTAATGATTTTCAAATAAATGCTAAAACAGGAAATTTAACTTAACCATTTAGTGATTGGCTTACCTAACAGTGGTGTCCGGCGCCATCACGACCTTATGGATTTTGGGTCGTGACAAGTGACAAGGTTAGGTTAAGGCTCTACTGGATTTTTTATAGTAAAACAGTTTAAAATTTGAACAGGGAGATATAATTAGCTAAGGCAAATCAGTAGGAACAATGAGCTAAAATAAAATAATAACAGGGAGCCCTCGACTCAGCACATCATATATTACAGTAACAAGTATGCAATTTAGTACAGGGGGAAAGCTCCCGGAATCTCGTCCGTAGTCCCAATTTAAATATGCAATGCAGTACAGGGGGAAAGCTCTCGGAATCTCGTTCGTAGTCCCAATTTAAATATGCAATGCAGTACAAATACCGAATACAATTTTTATTTAAAACAGTTCAAGAAAATCACAGGAAAAAATATGGATAAAACTACATAAACATGGTACACATAGTAACAACTAGGGGAAGTTCACGTAAAATAGGTAGGCATACTACTTCCTAATCTAAACTACATAGTCAATACATGAGACGGTGAAATAGGAATGAAATGATTTAAGTCATGGATGGAAAAATGGAGTTTTAGCAACAATGGACCGTGTACGTACTCGTCACCTCACGTACACGGTTCCCAAACAACATAAAACAATATTAAAATAGCCTAAGGGGAAGTCCCCAACACAGAGTTAGGCAAGTCACTTACCTCGACTGCGCTACTCAACTTGAAACCACGCTCTTGCCACGAGTATCCGACTCTCAATGGTCCAAATCTATTCAATTCGGTTGCATAATGTAAATATCACTATAAGGAATCAAAATAGCTAACAAGTTCGAGGCTAATACGCGAAATTAGGAAAATCGTCCAAAAAGTCCCCCAGGCCCACGTCTCGGAATCGAGTGAAAGTTACAAATTTAGAACACCCATTCACTCACGAACTCACTCGAACAAGAATCATCGAAAACTGACGTCAAAATCCTATTAAATTCTCAGATTTCTAATTAAGGAAACTTCTTCCCATTTGCATGATTTTCACCTAAATTCCTTGATTGCATGGAAGAAATTGCTATAGATTAATGATATACAAAGGAAAAAGGTTAGGAATTGTTACCTATGAAGCCTTTACTCAAAACCCACTCCAAATCATCTGCATCCGAGCTCCAAATTGTTTTTTGAAGATATGAATTTCAAGCCCTCGAATCTGATATAAACTGCACAGCGAGATCCGCACCTGCGCCCCTCGGACCGCACCTGCGGAAAATCCATCGTAGGTGCGAAAACCCACTAAAAGGCCTGGGGCCGCATATGCGGCTCCGCACCTGCGGAACCACAACCGCACCTGTGAGAACTGGTTGACTTGACCAAGTCTGTACCTGCGAGCCCCTCTTCCGCACCTGCGTGTCCGCACCTGCGGAAAATCCATCGCAGGTGCGAGACACCAGAACCAACAATGGTTCAGCTGTTTCCAAGTTCCAAACATCACCCATTGAGCATCCGAAACATCCCCGAGGCCCCCGGGACCTCAACCAAACTTACCAACCAGTCCTAATACCTTATCCAAACTTAGTCGAGCCTCCCACACACATCACATAACACCAAAATCACCAATTATACATGGATTCAAGCCTAGGAACTTATGAAATTTCCAAAATCCACAACTGATGCCGAAACACATCAAAACTAGTCCGAATGACCTCAAATTTTACACACAGGTCACAAATGACACGACGGACCCACAGCCACTCTCAGAATTCCATTCCGATCCCGATATCAAAATTTCACCTATCGGCCGAAATTGTCGATATTCTAACTTTCGCCAATTCAAGCCTAAATCTACTACAGACCTCGAAAACATATTCCGGACACGCTCCTAACTCTGAAATCACCCAACGGAGCTAACGATGTCGACAGAATTCCGGCTCCGTCTTCACACTGTTCCAACTACGATCCGATTTCTAAAGCTTAAACTCACATATTAGGACTATGTGCCCAAACAAACTCTCCGAATTTCACTATTCAATGTTCCGACAAGTCCCAAAAGCAGAAATAGACATGGGGAAAGCAGTTATTAGGGGATCAGGGCGCTAACTCTCAAAACGATCTACCTGGTCGTTACAAATATTAAGCATAATAACTCATAATAAAAGGACATAACCGAAATTCTAGATATTAGCCTTATAATCCTATTAGTTTTAAGACATAATACTACATGTTAGTAATCCTACATGATTACCTTTAGAAATTCTATTAGTATAATTACTTTTTGGCTGTCTAATTCATACAAAATTGAACAAGTAAATATCTTTAGTCATATAAACTTACTACTTTTAAGATATACTTCTTAAAAATTCATATTACTACTTTAATTTGAAAACATATTATAATGTCCTATTACTAATTTAATTTTGAGAATGTATTATGTCGAATAGTCCGAATCCATTTAGAAAAAAAGAGAGCATATATTATTATAATTCATAAATACAATATTAATATACCAAAACAGTCCTAAAATATTAAACAGAAGAACTCATAGGAAAAAGTCATAACTGCAATAACTTATTTTTTGGAGTACAATGCCTTCTATGCTAATTTTTAATATTTAAGATTTTAAAATTAATAAAATTTTTCTATTAAATTCTTATTAAAAATTGTAGGAAGGTTTAATAAATTTAATTTCATCATAATTCTCCGTATTGACAATACATTAATATGCCCGTCATGCTACTAAAAACTTAAATACGCCGAGTAGCTTATGTAATAGCACATAAATGGTATATATATAGGGGTGTTTGTCGGTCGGTATGGTACGATATTTACATATCTCGGTTCGGTATTTTCGGTATTCGATTTCTTAAAATGCAATACCAATACTGTACCTAATTAAATTCGGTATGGTTCGGTTTTTCTCCTTTTGGTTTCGGTTTATTCGATTTGGAAACTTCGATTTTTCGGGTTGAATACTAACTAGTGCATAGAGTCATAGACTGTAATATTCTAAATTAAATGTCACGACCCAATTTTCCCTCCGTTGGTTTCGTGATGGCACCTAGTCTTAGGACTAGGTAAGCCTAACCTTTTATGAATAACAACCACAGTTAAAGAAAATCTAATAGTTTCGATAAGGAAACCATTACGTAATTTTATAATTTTTCAAAATCGGTAGTACAAGTCATAAGCTCTACAGAGTTTGCTACAACTTCTAAATACTACTGTTTGGAAATGAGTAAAAACAGTTGAATACAATGTAAGAAGGTGACTCCGAAGCCTGCGAACGCAGTGGCGGGTTTACCTTGAGTCTCCTCAGCAAGGATCCGCACAACTACTAACGATCAATACCTGGATCTGCACAAGAATGTGCAGAAGTGTAATATGAGCACACCACAACTGTGCCAAGTAAGTATCAAGACTAACCTCGGTGAAGTAGTGACGAGGACTAGTCAAGACACCCACCGGTCTAATAAACTGAACAAGCATAAGTATAAGAATGACGGAACATGGCATCTATCTAATGACTACACGATAGTGCTAACAACATAACATATATAATAAGGAAGGAAACCAACAAATAACAACAGAACACCATAATAAGACACAGAAGGATGGATGGGAACACAACCCAAATTTGAAAGTCACAATACAGTAAGGGCAAGTAGTAACTCAGCACTGCAATAGTTTCCACATCAGGCCTTAGATAACAACCCCAATAAATTAGTCAAATGCTTCAAGTGTAAATTTTCACCCGTAAGTTCTTATATTGAAATATTTAAAATATGATCTATTTCAACAGGAAATTCTTTTGAAATATACTTCCTTCGAATATAACTTTTCAAATAAATATCATTCAAACATAGTTCTTTCAAGATAAATGCTTTTCAAATATACTTTTCAAATAATGTCTTTCAAACATAGTTTCTTCAAGATAAATATTTTTCAAATATACTGTTCAAATAATGTCTTTCAAACATAGTTTCTTTAAGGTAAATGCTTTTCAAGTACAACTTTTCAAGTAAATATCCTTCGAGTATAGGTCACACTATGACACCCAAGCATAGAAGATTAATAGCTCAAAATACAGATAAATCAACAGGGGAATCAGCCGGGATCCCGTCCCGTAGTCCTGAACTTATTATGCAATACAAGGAGATCTCCCGGAATACGTCCTTAGTCCCAAAATAAATATGCATTACAGGGGGATCTCCCGGAACACGTCCTTAGTCCCAAAATAAATATGTAGTACTGGGGGATCTCCCGAAATACGTCCGTAGTCCCAAAATAAATATGCAATGCTGGGGGATCTCACGAAATACGTCCGTAGTCCCAAAATAATATGCAGCACAACCAACAACAACAATTATAGCACGACAGAAAACTCGTACATCACCACAACAAGTATAAAGCAACAATGACAATAATACAAATTACGGCGAGTAAATGAATACAAGAACTTTAAATCACAAAGGAAACAGTAGAACTCGTTCACAAGGAATAATCACGGTAAAGAATGCTAAGTGTAAAGAGAACAACTTAACCAGGGAAAAACATAAACGTAGCAACGAATTCACAATATTCAAGTCAACAATAAGAAGCCAACACGAGTCAAATAATTTAAAATAAAGGCAAGTCGACTAAGATATATATTATCTGAACTCCTTTTGAGTTTGAGAAATTATGAGAGATATTCAACAATTAAAATAAGGGTAAGCAACAAAAGATAATCAACTCTAATTAAGGCTAAATAATTATAGGATGAGACACTAATAATTTCAATTAAATATAGAAAGTATATGAAATTATAGCATGACGATAGAAGAGGTAAAACCTTCGATTAAGTCAAATCAGGGTCAAGTAGACGGTAAGGGTGAATCCTAAAGCAATTATCTCTAATAAAAGTATGTAGAGGTGAAAGTAGCAAATAAGAACTCAAGCGTATCAAGAACAACTTCATACATGGTGAATATAAGGACCTAAGAACCCTAAAAGGAAAACTTCCCACAAATAAGTCCGAGCACGCACTCGTCACCTCACGTACACGGACTACAATCAACATAGAAGACTCGAATCCTAAGGGGTATGTTACGCCCCGAGCCTGGGGGCGAGACCGGTACCCAGTGCCTCACCTATTCTTGACTGATATGTAATGTCATACTTTGGCCATGGGCCACATTACAAGATAATGTGCGATGCAAAATATAAAACTGCATAGAGACTAACGTTGTCTGAATGTCAGTATACAGCAGGGCCGGCAGGGCTGTCATAATTTCTACAACTGACTAGCGAAACAAAATATACATACAGGGCCTACAAGCCCAACATACTACACTAACTGACAGGATATGAATTTTTCGTTATGCCACGTTATCAAACTCGTGTACTCATCACTATGCAACACCATTGGGGGAAATTATTATCTTGACACTCTTTAGATGTATTAATTGAAATACCAAGAGAAGATGAGAAAGCCCGTGCATAATTTAAACCCAGAACTTTTGGCAGAATGATTGTCTCGCTATGTTGGAGATATAACACTGAGTGGTAACATATAAAATCATATTATCTCAATACATACGGATTATATGGGGTGATTTCCATGTAGAATTGTTTCTTAAACCATACCATTTGAAAGGTCATTCAAATACATAGTGGGAATCCAGTAACTTTTCTTGTTTATTGAAAATCAAAGATCATTTCAATACATAATGGGAATTCAGTAACTTTTATGCCCAAGTACAAACAGATTTTAATGATAAGAGGAGTTCACCAAGTTTGTAATTTCCTGCTAATATTGTACATTTGCTCGTTTCGTTTGTGTCGTGTAGATCATGCCAAAAGAAAGAAGAGATAACCTTAACATACCTGGAGTAGGGAAAAATCTGTATGATGTTCTTGAAAAAGGTTGCACCGTACTCCGTTAGAACCACAAAATTTATACGTTGTTAAGCTTCCAACAATTTTTGTTGGATTTTGGTTGAAAGATGATAAGCTTTGGTGAAGACGTTCTGGTTGTAAGTTTTTGGTGGAAAGCTTACTAATGTTTGATTTTGGTTGGAAGAATGTAGCGAAATATTATACTAGTCTTTAGTCCATATTTAGAATGGAGTATATGGATATTATGCCACCTAACAAGAATGACTCTTAGTCATTTCTTTTACTTGCTGCCACGTTCTTTTATTTTGGGGTTTGTGTAATCTCATAATTTATTTATTAATTAGGTAATATCCTGCTACCCGACCAATTACCCGCATAATTAAGAATTATCTCAAATTACTTAAAGTTCTACTTATTTTTAATATACATTATACACCATACTACTGTGGTCATATGGTACCTTGCATGGTACTAGTCCATAAGTGTTGGGTATTATAGCTCGGACCGTATTTTATCCATATTCGACAACCTTTGACGAAACTCATTTTCTCTAATTTGCGTACCCTTTCTTCCATGGCACTTACTTATTTCCCGGTAGAAATAGCATAAATATACTAACCTCAAGATAATCTCATCCCTAGGTTTTCGTCAATTAACTGAGGATGAAACCTTAACGTACGAAAAACGCGAGAAGTAACATCCTTCCCCCCTTAGAAATATTCGTCCTCGAATGTTTCCTAGAGTATCTTCCGTACACTAGAATAAAACTAACATGTGCGCAGCCAGAAAAAATACTATACATGCCACATATGGCCACTGTCTATAAATAGCAACACTTGGCTTCACACAACTGTTCATTATGAATTTTGAGAGTCAAAATGAGGGTTTACTTGATGACCTACTGGCCTGAATAGAGTTGTGCTGAGGTATCCCATAATCTCGAGCCATATCTTCAGTTTGAAATAGGTGGGGGTATTTAGACTTCATTTCTTCCTCTGCTTCCCACGTTATCTCTTCCGCCTTTTTACTTCTCTATAAAACCTTTACGGATGCTATCTCCTTATTTCGTAGCTTGTGGACTTGTCGGTCTAGGATGGCAACTGGAATTTCCTCGTATGAAAAGTCCTCTGTAATTTGTACATCATCCGTGGGCACCACTCGGGTAGGATCGCCAATGCACTTTCGTAACATAGATACGTGAAATACCAGATGGACATACTCTAATTCCGAGGGAAATTCTAACTCATAAGCTACTCGTTCCACTCTCCGAATGATCCTATAAGGCCCAATATACCGTGGGCTAAGTTTGCCTTTCTTACCAAACCTCATCACCCCTTCATAGGTAACACCTTTAAGAATACCCAGTCATCAATCCCGAACTCTAAATCTCGTCACCGCATGTCAGAATATGACTTCTGACGACTCTGAGCTGTCAACAGTCGCTCCCGGATAAGCTTTACTTTTTTTATGGCCTGTTGAACCAGGTCTGGACCATGTAACCCAGGTTCTCCAGCATCAAACCACCCTATAGGAGATCTGCACTTACGCCCATACAAAGCTTCGTATGGAGCCATGTGGATACTGGAGTGGTAACTGTTATTATATGCAAACTCGATAAGAGGTAGATGTTCATCCCAACTTATTTTAAAATCCAACACACATGCTCGCAACATATCCTCGAGCGTCTGAATCATGCGCTCGACTTATCCGTCAGTTTGTGGATGAAAAACTGTGCTGAGATTCACCTGAGTCCCTAGACCTTTCTGAAATGACCTCCAAAAATGCGCTGTAAATTGGGCCCCACGGTCAGATATAATAGATATTGGTACCCCGTGTAGTTGCACTATCTCCTTAATATATAATTTTGAATAATTTGCTGCTGTATATGTAGATCTGACCTATTGGAAATGAGCTGATTTCGTGAGCCTGTCGACTATCACCCATATGGAATCGAACTTACGATGAGAACGAGGTAAACCCGTGATAAAGTCCATGTTTATCGCCTCCCATTTCCATGTCGGGATCTATATAGTCTGCATGAGCCCTCCAGGCTTCTGGTGTTCTATCTTCACCTGTTGGAAACTAGGACCCTGAGCGACATACTCAACAATGTTCTTCTTCATATCGTTCCACCAATACACATCCTTAATGTCATGATACATCTTCGTCGACCCAGGGTGAATGGAGTACAACGAATAATGTGCCTCTAACATAATCTTGTCTCGTAGCCCTGCTACATCTGGAACACACAAACAATCCCTGTATCTAAGAACCCCATCTCCTTTGAGTTCTCTAATAATGGTTCCTTCTATTGTGGAACCCGCTCTCTTAATTCGACTAATTCTGGGTCCAAGTACTGCCTCTCCTTTACTTCAGCTATGAGACCTGATTTTGCAGTATTTTGGAGTACAACTCCTCCATTGCCAGAGTTTACTAACCGAATCCTCAAACAAGCTAATTGATGAATCTCTCTAGTTAATTGTCTTTTTTCAGCCTCTACATGTGCTAAGCTACCCATAGATCGGCAACTTAAGGCATCTGCTACAACATTAGCTTTCCCTGGATGGTAGAGAATGCTAACATCATAATCTTTTAATAACTCTAGCCACCGCCTCTATCGCAAGTTCAAATCTTTTTGCTTGAAGATATATTGCAGGCTTTTATGATCTGTGAATATATCAACATGAACACAATATAAATAATGTCGCCATATCTTAAGTGCATGGACAACCGCATCTAATTCAAGGTCGTGGGTCAGATGATTCCGTTTGTGCTTCCTTAACTGCCTTGAAACATACACAATTACCTTCCCATGTTACATCAGGACACATCCTAACCCGACACCTGAGGCATCACAATACATGGCATAACCATCTGGACCCTCTAGAAGTGCTAGAACTGGAGCGGAGGTCAACTTGTTCTTAAGCTCTTGGAAACTCTGCTCACAGGCCTCTGTCCACAGAAACTTAGTCGCTTTCTGCGTCAACTTTGTTAATGGTCTGAAAGAGAAGAAAAACCCTCTACGAACCTCCGGTAGTATCCTGCTAAAAGCTACGAATCTCTATCGGAGTGGTAGGTCTAGGCCAGGATTTCACAGCCTCAATCTTTTGAGTGTCTACCTTTATACCTCCGTCGGATACAATGTGCCCCAAGAATGCTACGGACTTCAACCAGAACTCACATTTAGAAAACTTAACAAACAATTTATTATCACAGAGGGTTTGGAGTACCACTCGTAGGTGATCCACATGCTCATCTTCTGAACATGAATAAACCAGAATATAATCAATAAAGACTATTACAAACAGATCCAAATATGGCCGAAATAGGCTATTCATCAAGTCCATAAATATGTCAGGTGCATTCGTCAACCCGAAGGACATGACAAGGAACTCGAAGTGGCCATATTGGGTCCTGAAGGCTGTCTTGGTAATATCTTTCTCCCGAACTCTGACCTGGTGGTACCCCGACCTCAAATCTATCTTTGAAGCATCTAGCTCCCTGCAACTAATCAAACAAGTCGTCTATCCTTGGAAGTGGATACTTTTTCTTAATAGTTACCTTGTTCAGTTGCCTATAATCGATACACATCCTCAGCGAGCCGTCTTTTTTCTGTACAAATAGTACCGGCACACCCCAAGGTGGTACTGGGGCTGATGAAACCTTTCTCCAGTAAATCTTTTAACTGCACCTTCAACTCCTTCAATTCGGCAGGTGCCATTCTATACGAAGGGATGGATATTGGTTGAGTTCCCGGAAGCAAATCGATGCCAAAATCAATCTCTCGCTCTAGGGGAATACCTGGAAGTTCATCTAAAAATACATCCGCATACTCCTTTACTACTGGAATAGACTGAAGTGTAGGTATTTCCGCATCTGCATCCCTAACTCGCACAATATGATAAATTCACCCTTTGGCTATCATCTTCCTCGCCTTCAAATAGGAAATAAACCTACCTCTTGGTGTCGCTGAATTACCTACCTATTCAAGGACTCGCTCACCCGGAAAATGAAATCTAGCTATCTTTGCTCAACAATCGACTGTGGCATAACAAGCTGCCAACCAGTCCATGCCCATGATAGCATCAAAATCCAACATCTCCAGCTCAACTAGGTCGGCTGAGGTATGGTGACCACAAACTGACACCGTACAACCTCGGTAAACCCGTGTAGCAATAATCGATTCTCCGATCGGTGTAGATACCGCAAAAGGATCACTTACTATTTCAGGCACTATACCAAATTTCCTCGCGACAAATGGGGTAATACATGATAAAGTAGATCCCGGGTCTATCAAGGCATAAACATCGTATGAACAAATGGTCAACATACCTGTCACAACGTTTGGTGAGGACTCTTGGTCCTGTCGACCTGCTAGTACATAGATACGATTCTGGTTACCACCTGAACTGGACCCTCTACCTCTGCCTCGACCTCTACCAGCCGATGACTGAAACTCTCGCCCTGAAGGATGCACGAACATAGCTGATCCTGTTGCTAAATTCGCTGGTTGCGCCATACCCCCAGAATCTCTATTTGGGCAATCTCGCATCATATGCCCTGGACGTCCACATGTATAACAAACATCGAAACTGGCTCGACATTGGCCCAAGTGTCCTCTACCACAGATGGCAAACCGCTGCGGGAATGGCCATGTCTGCCCTGAACCTTGTTGTCGCTGCAAATTTGACGCCTGGGAGCTCTCACCTGGTCCTGACTGAGTATAGCGATCATAACTGTAACCTTGTAGCTGAGGTGGCTGATGTCTAGGTGGGCGTTCGAAGTATTTGGTCCTGTAACTACCCTGAGACTGCTCCTGATACCTGGCAAATCTCATCCTCTTACGCTGACCTGACTCAGTCCTCTCCGCACCCTGCTGTCGACGCCTACCCCTTTTCGATATTCTGGGCAAATGCCTGAATCCGGGAGATATCCATTCTATCCTGCAATGCAGTGGTGGCATACGCCTTGGTCAAATCTGGGGCCAACCCTGCTATAAAGCTGTGGATTCTATCCCGCAGAGTAGCAACTATGGATGGTGCATATCTGGCCAATGAGTCAAAACGAAGACTATATTCTCGAACACTCATATTGCGCTACTTGAGGGCTAGAAACTGATCGAATCGAGCCTGCCAGATCTGTTGCGGTAAGTACTGGTCAAGGAAGGCATCTGAAAAATTCTCCCAAATGGAAGGAGGTGCATCACGTCCCCTGGACCTTTCCCATCCCTCTTACCAAAGGATGGCTATATCTCGGAGTCGAAAAGCTGCCAACTCAATTGCCTCCTTCTCCGTGGCATGCATAACCCGAAGGATCCTGTGAAGCTGATCTATGAAATCCTGTGGGTCCTCCCTCTGATCTATCCCCATGAACTCTGGGGGACTCAAAGCAGTAAACTCACGGACCCTTGAACTCCCAGATCCCTCAAAAGGTCCTGCACTAGTGGATGCCCTAGAATGTTGCTGGGTAGCTACTAACTGTTCCAACAAATGCACCGCACTCCTCAAGTCCTGGTCTAATGGAAGCGGATGGGGAACTGGATGTACGGTCTCCCTAGGAATCTCCTCAGGTGGTGGAGGATCCGGTAATCGCCGGGTAGGGGTCTCTCCCTGTGACTCCGATTGGGCCCCATCTGCTGGGGGTACCCTGCTAGTCCCCTCACCTACTGCTATTTCTCTCCTCTGGCTAGCCGTAGTCTCCCTAGTTACCATCATCTGTGCATGCAAACATCAACGTGTAAGTTTAACCCAAATTTCCTATAACTCAGTGCTACAACACAATTTAGATTTGAAAGAAGGGTAACCAAATCCTAAATGCCCTACATTCCCCTGCTTATATAATGTGGTGCACCACACATCTATAAATAAGACCCTACTAGACACGGCTTGTAGACTCCCTAGGACAGAACTGCTCTGATACCACTTTTGTCATGCCCCGAGCCTAGGGGCGAGACCGGTACCCAGTGCCTCACCTATTCTTGACTGATATGTAATGTCATACTTTGTCCATGGGCTACATTACAAGATAATGTGAAATGAAAAATATAAAACTGCATAGAGACTAATGCTGACTAAATGTCAGTATACAGTTGGGCCGGCAGGGCTGTCATAATTTCTACAACTGACAAGCCAACAAAATATATGTACAGGGCCAACAAGCCCAACATACTGCACTAACTGACAGGATATGTCTACAAGCCTCTACTGATAGATGTACTATGATCGGAACAGGGCCCCGACCTACCCATAACCTATCTACATATATACACAAGATGTACACAAAAATTCTAGACCCAGTAACTCCAAAGGACGGGGAGCGATAAAGCTGAACTCGGGAAAACACCTACTGAGGAGGTCTACCCGTCTGTCCTTCTGAATCTGCACGCATGAAATGCAGCGGCCCCAAAAAAAAAGGGACGTCAGTACGAAATAATGTACCGAGTATATAAGGCAATATACTGAAAGTTGAAACTGAACTGATAAAATAATGACCGAAAATAGCTGGGGGTCAAGGATAATCTAATGATTCACAGCTGGGGGTCAAGGATAATCTGAAGATATGCTCACCTACTGATACTGACTCTATTCTCTCAATATAATAAGTAAAATAGCTGTCCGACCATATAAAGCTCGGTATATATATATATATATATATATATATATATATATATATATATATATATAT